>CALSCP010002643.1:23901-57025 GCA_943704425.1 Ministeria vibrans ATCC 50519
CAGGTACCCCCGCCCGCATAGCTCTTGGTGTCGTGTGGCCACTGAGGGACCCCCTATCACTTTGTTTTTTTCTCCCTCCTTTATCTCTCTATCCATCTTACTGCCCATAATAGTCATTGGCTTGCCATTCTCATCAAATCCTTCGAACCGGTCGCGGTTGTGCAGGAGTCCTCCGTACCCGTGTACGTCCTTGCGCCGCTCAGCTGGCAATGCGTTCACCAATGCCGTTAAAACTCTTGCACGCCCCTACAACAGACACATATACATAGTCATGATATGCATCTGTGGCCTTTCTTTGTTTGTTTCGTACGGGCGAGCGGTTGGCAATGGCATGTGCAATGAAATGACCCGGAAACTTCTTTGCGGGCGGTCCCTGATTGTACGGAGGCGGGCAGTGACGCACCATTTGTGTGCACCAGTACTTCTCGGTGGGATGCTCCCATCCAGAGGGTGGAGTGTATCTGTGTGAGTGTCGTTTTCAGTGTCAATCGCTCTGCGTCGCTCTCCTTACGTGCACGGAAGTGATGAGTCGCGACGGGTTGTCGATGACCAGACAGGATGAAGGTCGCCAACGCCCGGTCTTGGGTGGTTCCCAGACGACTCGATAAAGTGGAAGGTGATGGGGCGGTCGCCACGCTCGGATTCGGGTGGGGGGGGCAGGAACGAGCCGTACATGCCCTCGACAAAGAAAGCGTCGCACTGCGACTTGTCGTCGACCTTTTCGATGCTGCGCCAGTCACACTGTTTGTCGCCCCAGTCGGGGAAGTCTGTCACGCCTAGCGGGCCCCAGTACTTCTCCAGTCCCGCGTGAGGATGAAGATAGCAAATCACAGGCATTTTCGTCGTTGCTTCCCCTGCCTCGACTGGCGGCGCTGCTGGCTCGTCCGACTGCCCCTCCACCTCTTGCTCCTCCTCCACCACCTGCACAGCTGCCGCAGCGGCGGGCGACGGCGGCAGTGGGTCTGCGGGCGGTGTGACAATGTCGAGGTTACCGCCACGCAGCGCAGAGGGCGCTTGGTACGCGCACGGCGTCAGTGCAATGTATCCGATCAGTACAACAATCGTCAAGACACAGCCTGACAGGATGGAGAACGCCCATGACCGCTCACCCATTGAAAGAAAAAATTATTCACATGAGAATTGTATAATAATTGAGAATGCTTATTTGAGATTGTGATAAGAGGTAAAAAATTATTTACTTTTGTAAACTTTGTATTCTTATTCGTTGGTCAGTTGCTCTCGCAAGGGCACAAGAATGTCGCGCGCCAGTTCCGTCACCGATTTGTTCTTTTGGTCCGGTTCGTGTTGCAGCAGGTCAATCAACGACTGAAACAGGTCGCGGGACGTCTTCGGCTCATCGGCCGGCATGAGCTGCTCCTGCTGAAGGTGACGACGGCAGACGGCGCGGGAGAAGGCAAGCATGAAGAGCTCATGGGAAGCCCAGATGCGACGGATGTGGGCGACAATGGGCTGAGGGTCGAGTGTGACGCGACGGAGCCACTCGTTAGGAGAGGAGGAGAGGAGAATGGGCTGGCAGAGGCGCTCGGGGGGCGGGAGGAGGGTCGATGCGGCGGCAGACGGGTTGATTTCGGTAAGGGAGTCGTATGCGGTGGCAATGACAAAGACCTTGCCGGTCGCCGCAGGTGAGTGTTTCTGCAGCGCCGTCTGGACAAGCGACGAGCGCACGATGATGGTCTCGGCCAGCATGAGACACTGTGCTAGCTGGCGGTAGCCCAGCGGCGTTGCGCGGTTGAGCAGGTAGCAGTGAGAGGGCAGAGCCACAAGTACGAGCGTCGAGTCGAGCTCCGACCCGACAAGATCAATGGCACACAGTGCACAGCGGTAGAGCTCGTCGTGCATCTGTTTGCAGTGCTCCTCGTCCACGACAATGATGAGCGAGTTGTTGTCGCCGTTGGTAGTGGCGGCAGCGGCGGCGGTGGTGGTGGTGGTGGAGGCGGTGCTGCCGAGGACGATGGAGGCCACAGCAGGATCAAGCTCGGCCAAGGCGACAGCGGCTGTTGTTGTTGTTGTTGTGGGCACTGGTGACAGTGTCGTTCCTGCTGATGCAGCAGACGATGGTAGTGGTGGTGATGGATGGGTGGTGGTGGCGGTGGCGGTGGCGGTGGCGGTGGTGGTGGGGCGGGAGAGGGAGCGTAGAGAGGAGGAGGAGGAGACCGGCGAGCAGCCGTAGTCGCTGTCGACATTGGCAGCAATGTCGTGCGAGGGAGAGAGAACGAAGAGATGGCTGTGCCGCTCGACAAACGACTGTGGGTTGGGATACTCTTCGCGCGTTTGGGGATGCTGCTCGAGGATCGCCTCAAACTGCGGCGGAGAGACCAAATTCGACTTCTCGAGGGCGTCCAGAACACTGTTGACAATCACCGACTCTAATTCCGGAGAGAATTCGGGCGCGCTTGAGGCGGCGCTTGAGCCAGTCGATGTGACAGAGTCGCGGCTGCTCATCACGACCTTGCGGCAGTCTGGATCCGCGTGGCTGTGCGTGGAGGGCGCAAAAGGAACGGCGCGACGTGGCGAGCCTCTTTTCCGCTCCCGCTTGGCATCGTCGCGCGCGGGAAACAGGCCCAGGGGAAGGATATTGCCGCGCACACGCTCGACGGGGTCAACTAGTAATAAAGTGAGGCGGGGAAGATGCGAAGGGGAAAAGGGTATTTTTCGATTTGTTTGCCGCATTACCATATTTGCGAAATGAGAAACGCGCATTGAAATAAGCGAGTTCGGCTGGGGAATGCGGGAATCGGCAGAGGTTGCCGTACCTGCAGCGTCCCTCAAACCCATAGTTGCATGGCGTGAAGGACTCGACCTGTGCTATGGGGCAAGCGCGGATATTCGCACAGGGAACAATCGCCCACGACTGATCGTCGTCAATGCACACAAGCGTCACGTTCTCGACCAGCTGCGCGCGGTGCTTGGCGCCGTGCGCACAGTCGCTGGCACAGCAGTTGCATGTGGCGCATACGCTGCCAATCCAGTACGAACCAAGCATTCTTTTGAGTTCTTTGACAAAAGCCGGCAAAAAAAAAAATTATTATTATTATTATTATTATTAGTATTATTATCAGTAATTCGACGAGTAATTATTAAGTTTATTCAAACTCAATTAAAAACTATCGTTTACAAAAACGCCTCACATGAGAGTCACATCACAGATGAGATAGAATCAGATGGTGAAAGATACATCAGAGAATGAGTCCCTGACTAACCCCCTGTTTACCATACCTAAAAGATCAAGAAGAGTTTCCAATACCTTGCTTCTTTTATTATATTCCGGTTACAATACAATGTATATCTTCTCGCTTTCACACTTTCTTCCTCCTCCCCTTCTTCTTCTTCTTCTTCTTCTTCTTCTTCTCGCCCACCTTGTTAGACGCCTTCTTGGCCACAGTCGATGCAGTCTTCTTTCCCCTCGGTGGCTCCGGCTCCACTGTCAACGGCCCTAACAACTCCCGAATGGCTGCGTGGCCCCACGACGTCGCAACTTCCAGTGCCGCCTGCCCCCCCTTGGTGCGCTTGTTGGGATCCGCTCCATGCGCCAGCAGGAGTCGCACAAGCTCAATGTTTCCGCTCTCCGCGCCTCGAATCAATGGTGTCCCTCCGCTCCCAGAGGTCGCGTTCACTTGTGCTCCGGCCTCAATGAGCACTCGTACCACCTCCACCTGTCCCATTTTACATCCATGGTGAAGTGCGGTCCATCCGAATGAGTCGGGCGTGTCCACTGCCGCACCGTGTCCAATCAACTCCCGCACATTCGCCACCTGAAACGACAAAATACAGACCGATCTCAAAAAATAAACAACATGAAGAGAACCACAATGCTTTCGCACCCCATACCTGCCCCATGAGCGCAGCAAATATCAAAGGCGTGTGCTTGGCTGCTGCAGCCGACGATGTGCCGGGTTGGACTGCGTTCGCTTCCGTCGCCAGCTTCAGCTTTCGCGCGGTACTCTCGCCTGCCACACAACTCAATGTCTCCAATGAGGTCATGAGTGTGTCCAGTCGTCCTTGGCGCGTCGACAGTGGCGCAAGTCGGCTCGGAGGGCCCGGCGACGACTCAAGCAATGAGTGTGTGACGACAGCGCGCGGACGCGTCCCCCCATCACTAGCGTGAGCTCGAGACACGCTCTTTGGTTGTTCACTCGCCACTATAGGGGGCAAAGTGCAACTTGTGGCGGTTTTCATCAAAAAAAATCTGAATATCTCGTTGTCATGGAGACCAACTCGAAAATAATTTCACTTATGTATGAAATTTTGTAATACACTGCACAAGTGCTCAACTCGTGGAAGGAGATCATTTCCATTGAGGACCATGCTAATCAGTGGCTGCACGATACGGGAGTAACGGGTGACGAGAATGCCGCTGTTGTTCAACTCGCCGTCGACTGTGACAAACGTCGAGACCCAATATCGACCATTCTGACCGCTCTCTACTCTTCCGACGCTTCCGTTCGGCCCAAACAGCGCGATCGTTTTCTTGCACGCGTGCTCGTCTGGTGTGTCTTCTTTGACGAAGTGTCAGAGCTCAGCGAACTTTTGCCCACTCTCTTTGAGGAGCTCCTCTCTCGCCCTGCCCACGCTCCTCTTGTCCACGCACTGGCCCACTTGATCGCACCCGAGGCCTTGAGAATGCCCCACGGGCGCATCTGTCGCGTTCTTCTGGCGCACTTTGACCAGGCGTGTGTGGCTCGTCTCCAGTAATAGTAATATAATAGTAATGATAGTAATAGTAGTAATAATAAATAAAAAATTGAAAATCAGTAGAACACAACATAAAATATATTATTGACGTGTAAATGTAAAACAATTGAATGAATGGTTTTCACATGAGATTACAGGGAGACGCGTCCGGGGGAGAGGATGACATTTGAGACACATTGAGATGATCATATAGATCTTGTGTAAGGGGGGTTGCGGAGTAGGCAACCATGAGAATGGTGCGGCGGTTGCGCAGGGCAATGGCGCCGTTGAGGAGCGCCAGTGGACGGCAGAAGCCCGGCTTGGAAGGGCTCTGCTGCCACACGATGGCCCCCGAGTCACCGTGGTATGCAAAACGACCTCCGCTATCTGTGTTAGCCTGCTCGTTGCGACGGTGAGCAGCGTGCTGGTTGGTGAACAGCATGGCCTTGCGACGAAAGCCCAGTTCGGAGTGCACAAAGGCCGAGGTGGTCTCTGGCCATGCTTCAGAGAGACCCGTTGTGGCGCCAAACTTGAAGACCGGCAGATCGCGGTTCACTTCAGGTACATTGAATGTGCTCTTGGCATCCTCACCACCCGCATTGGCACTCTTCTCGTCAGTCGGGCTCTGATCAAAAGCACTCTCAAACACCGGCACAGGCTCATTGCCAAACTGGGTCTTCCACGGAAACGCGCGCGCGCCAAACTGCCGCTCGATCCCCACCCCCAAATAGGGGAAAAGACGCCCTGGCTGGCAACGCGCACGTTCCTTGGGCGACAGCTCAATGAGTGCAACGCCGTGCTTGGTCGACGCCGAGATGACGCGCCCCACACAACGCCCGCCCATACGTGGATGGTACACGGCTGTCCCAATGGCAAACGACTCCCCCAGTTGGTGCAGCGTGAGCAGTGCTCCAAGACGCATTGTCGTGTTGCCCGCCTCGTCGCCTGCCGCATCGCCCCCATCCATACCGGTCGTAGCAGTAGACCCACCAGCAGCCGAAGTCGCCTGCTCCTGACTCGCCTTTGCCGCTTCCCTTTCTGCATCTTCCGCGCTGCCGTGCCAGCCAGGCTGCAACTGCACAATGGGTCCTAGTGTGCCCAGGGGACCGCCGGCCACCTGAACACGCACCCCCGTCGCCAGTTCGTCCACTTCAAGGCCAGCTGTCGACGGACACAGTGCCAGTGGCCACATTTCCGCCTCGCACACGTCCACGCGCACACCGCGACAACCACCGCCAAAGAGCAGACGCCGCGGCAGCAAATCGTCGCCGACCGGAATTTTTCCCTTCTTGCGTACCGCCACCATGATGCAGGGTTCTTCGCTGAGACACTGGCCGCGCTCAAAGAAGAAGGGCAGCGGAAACACCGCAACCACATTGCCACTGTGCTGCCCTTCGAGCACCTGACGATTCGCCTCGATAATCTCACCCAACAGACGGTCTTCGTCGGCGCGCAAACGACGACGCGGCGGCATCCAGCTCTTAACGGGCGCTTCAGTGATGAGCGTGCGCGGCGACGCGTCTGACAGCATTCCCAGACGAATCTGTCGCATGCGCCACTGCTGCACATCCTGAGCGCGCTTCTCGTCTGTAATGGACACACGCGCCTGCAATGGTCCTGGAATGTTTCGTGCCTGTGGAGGTACACGTACACGTGCAGTACTGCTGCGACTTTCGCTGCTCAACCGTGACCCTGCTGCCCCCTCGATGCTCTCAGCCCCACTCCCTGTGCTTCCCGTGCGCCCTTTGCGACTTTCCATTGAGCCCACACTTCCGCGACTGTGCGTGTCACTCTCACCGTCACCACTCCACTGACTCCTACCGCCACCACTGGTCACCTTGTCGTCGTCGTTGTCGTCAAACTCCCAGGGCACAGTCGCACCCAGTGCATTGACGACGCGCACAGGCATGCACTCGTCGTGGATGCTGCGGAGACGCGCGCACGCGATGCCATCGACAAGATCCGTCTCACACACGGTTGCGCGTGCAGGGCCCAGTGTATCCAACAGCTCGTGACCCGTGTCGTGCGTCATGACCGGATGCGACATGACCAGTGACGGCAGAACCACTCGCAGTGGGTCCAGGTGCGCGGCGTCGTCGTGCGCTGCCAGCTCCGCCGACGCACGCAGACTCTCGACGAGCTTCGACATGACCTCCGTTTCGTTGCGCATCAGTGCAAGACGGTAGTGTCGTCGTGCGTTCTCTAGATCGACAATGCGCGACGCAATGCTGGCGGCGACGTCCGAGTTGGCCGCCTGAGGCCGGTGGCGGTAGCCCCAGGCGGAGAGAAAGTGAACGCCGAGCAGCGTCGGACCTGCATGGAGACCCACCACCTCGGCCGAGTGCGCGTGCAGTCGCTCAACCACACGCTCCAGACACTCCAGCGCCTCTGTGGTGCGTTCGCGATCGCCGTTGCCCACACAAGCAAGATGCACGCGTGCCATGCCGGTCTGTGCCAGTCCCCAGTCGAGACAGAAGAAGTCGTCGTGGCCGTCGAAGAAGCGCATTGCCAGTCGATAGTGCTCCAGAGCGGTATCCAGGTTGCCCTGTCGACCCCCGGCAACGCGGCTCTCAAAGAGAGCCCCCAGCACAAGATGGGACCGTGCCCAGTCCTCGGGCATCACATCGGGCTCGTACATGGCGAGTGCGCCCATGGCCCGCTCAAGTGCAAACTCGAGTGCCTTGGAGCGACTCTCCGACGTCGGCGAGTGCGTGTCTACCGTGTCGTACTGCAGCTCAATCACCGGCACCAGTTCATCCAGTAGTTCCAATAGGTCCTAAACACCCCCGACAAGGAAGAACATGAGTTTGCTTGTTTATGGTTGCTTGTTGCGTTTATCGCTGTCTGGTTCGTTGTTCATATGTGCGTGTTTGCTTGTTTGTTTGTTTGCTCTTTGTTTGTTTTTGACACTGCTATGCTTACGACTGCTTGATCTTCGAAAAAAGTGGAGGGGCGCTGGTGAAGGTGTTCAAGGACAAATGAGACGGCTTCGGGCAGCTCAATGTCATCGCCAGTGTCACTCGTGTCCCTGTCGTTGGCAATGCGGGGACTCAGTGAGTTGGAACTTGCGAAGGCTGCGTCCGCGGAAAGGGAGGAAAGGTCTCTTGCGGCGCCCCCTACTCCTCCTCCTCCCGCTGCTGCTGCTGCTGCTGCTTTTGTTGTTCCTCCTCCTGCTCTTGGTGCTGCTCCGCCTCCTCCTCCTCCTCCTCCTCCAGCTACTGTAGTTGATGTTGTTGTTGCTGCTGCTGCTGCTGTTGTTGTTGTTGTTCTTGTTGAGGCGGATGCTTCAACAGCCGATGACGCGGCCGTCGACGAGCGGGTTGCAGCTGTGGTTGAGGCGTCGCCAACGGCGGCGGAATCGTCGTAGCGCTCGAACACTTGAGGAGCAATGGCGGCGAGACGAACGACGTCGAAGCCGACGAGTTTGAGCTTCTCTGCAAAGCTGACCTTCTCGTTGCTGATGTCGGGGCAGCGACTGAGCATCCAGGCGCGCAGCATCTTGTTTCGCGTCGCGGGGTCGACCGCTTCGTGCGACAGAGTGCGGTCGCGACCGGACGAAACAAGTTCGACGGCTGCTTCAGGCTCCAGGCCAAATTTGCTCATGGCGTCCATGGTGTCGGCTACCACATCGTCCTCGCAGCCTGTATCCTTGGCGTCGGGGGCGCTGGGTGGCTCTGGCGTCGAGGGGACCGTCCGTCCGACGGTGGAAAAGGGACCTTCGACAAAGGCGCGCGCCGTGCCAAGACGCAGCCCAAATACCTGCACGAGCTTCTCCGCTTCCACTCGCTGTCGACAAGGGGTTGTCATGGTTCGAACTTCGAAGAAAAAATGGGGGAAAAAACTGTG
Organism: Ministeria vibrans ATCC 50519; assembly: GCA_943704425.1. NCBI lineage: Eukaryota > Filasterea > Ministeriida > Ministeriidae > Ministeria > Ministeria vibrans. The sequence goes on from CALSCP010002643.1 coordinate 32,440, forward strand.
TTGAAAAGAGTTAGTTAGTAAAATATAAAAAAAACCAAACCAAATCAAAATTATTTCAATGGAAAGACACTTTGAGAGATCGTTGAGCGAAGTGGTGGAGACGGAGGGGAAAGGGCGCATTTCGGTGGCACGGCGCGATCTCAAGGCAGGCGAGTGTGTATGGCTGGAGCGGGCATATGTGACGGCGGCGCGTGTTGGCGATGGTGCGCTGCGAGTGTGCACGGGCTGCGTCAAGGGCGTTGCGGCGAACGACGACAGTCTCGTGGGCTGCGACGCCTGCGGCTCGATCCACTGCACGCCTGCGTGCCGCGATGTCGATGCGCAACACGCGCGCGTCTGCGACCGCTGGGCCAAGCTGCACGGGGACTCGTTCTCGACGGGCCGCGCCGAACTGTTCCGACTCATGATCGCGTTTACGGACACTGTTGGGCAGGAGAAGGCGCCGGGCGCAGCACCGACGACGGCAGCAGGAGGAGACGGCGAACAGCCACGGGCGACGGCTCAAGACTGCGCTGGGCTGGTGGGACACGCCGAACATCTACCCGCCGATTTCGTGGCGATGATTGAGGAGCACGCCGAGTCGCTTGGCCTGAGCCCCGACCTGGAAGGCATGGATGCCGTGAAAGTGGCAGCCATGCTGAATGCAAACGCCCACGGCGACTCGACCAACACCGTCTTTGGGTTGTTTCCAGGACTCTCCATGTTTGCACACTCGTGCCGACCCAACTGCGCCTTTCGCATTTCGCAGGGCGTTGCAACGGTGCGCGTTGTCGACGATGTGCCCAAGGGCACCGAACTGTGCATCACGTACGATGCTGAATTGGCTATGCGTGGACGAAACAATCGACAAAACGCGCTGCGAACTGCGCGACACTTTGACTGTCAGTGTGTGCGCTGTGTCGACGAGGCCGCACACCCACTGCACGACGTCTTCTCGCTGTGTCACTGTGCCAACCGCGAAGGCAAATGCGAGAGCTACGTGTGGTGTGACATTGACGACGACTCTGTCACCGAGGTGGTGTGTCCCGCGTGCAGCGCCATCCTCGATCTGTCCGTGGTGCGACAGGTGATGGAGACGGAGCTGCAAGTGTCCTGCCAGAGACTTGCGCTCTCCGTGCGCGCACGCCAGTTGAACGAAGGCGAAGGACTGCTAGACGCGACGGCGACGACAGCGCTCTGTGAAGAGATCGCAGCGAGTGGGCGACGCGCAGGTCTGCACGAGTGCCATGCGATTCTCGCCGCGTCATATCGCCTCATGATGATTGCGTGTGTGCAAGTGCAAGCACTTGCGGTGGGAGCCAAGTGGGCGCGGCGTCTGCTTGCATGTGTCGACGCTGCACATGCGAAGCATGCCGTCGAGCGGGCCAATGTACTCAAGACGCTAGCGAGCCTGTACGCTATGCAGGCGCGCATGACAACCGCCGACACGACCATTGCACCAAAGGTCAAGGAGCCTCTCGTGCACCGACTCCTCACACGCGCAGCCGAAGCCGGAGCGCAACTCGACCAACAGCAGCGCATTTGCCTGGGCGCAGACTACCAAAAGGTTCTCTGATCAACGGTGAATGTGAAAGATATGTTTATAATTAAAAAACGTGGAGCTTTGAGCGCGGGACATTGTGCAGATCGTGGTCCATTGTGAGGACCACGAGGGCCGAGAAGAAGAGCCCGATGGCCGACAGGAAGTGCCATACGTCGTGCTCGTCGTAGAAGTCAAACATGACACAGTTTTGATTGCCTTGGCGACTAAACGAGAGAGGGTATGTGTGTGGTGTGTGTGGTAAGACAAATTGCATTTTCAACTTCAAGACAAATTGCATTTTCAACTTACCTGACTTCGGGAGAAAGGTTTGTGTTTGTGAGACCTAGCGTAGAAAATGAGTGTGGAAAAAAATGGGTGTGTAAGGGAGGGGGAAGACAGACAGAAAGAGAGAAGAAGAAAGCAACAAGAGTAGTGGGATACCTCTTGTAAAGAAGTAGAGAGAGGGAATCCAAAAGGCAATGGCCAGCAAACACCAGAGAATGGTCAGCCGGTCAATACGCTCCGAATGGATAAGTTTCATCGTAAGGTAGTAGGTGAGGTAGCACATGAGATTGACGAGAAGTACAGCGAGAAGGAAGGAAGGGAAATCGGGACGCACGACAAGACCAAAAATGATGACGGAGCCATTGAGGATTTGAAGGAGCACGAGAAACGTAAAGCGGGCGGTGTTCTGGGGGCGACGGGCGTGCAGAAGCCGGTGTAGGAGACGCGCAGGGAGGCCCTGAGAGAGTGGGGGAGGGGAGAGACAAGTCAGTGGTAGAGTGGAGAGTTCGCGTGCGCGTATGATTGCGTGTCTTTTTTTTTTTTTTTTTTTTGTGTGTGTGGGTGAGTGGGTGGAGTACGATAAAATGAGTGCGTGTGTGAGTGCATGAATGAATCAGAGTGAATTGCCAAAGCTCAAATCATACTCGATCGAAGGACCAGGTGCCAAAGTAGTAGAGCTGAGCAGAGCAGATGAGAAGAATGACATAGGCAACAGCACACATGATCAGCCAAAAGGCCAAAGTGGCGTCGTACACACCAATGACATTGACAAAGATGACGGCTGCGAGAAACCCATAGACTTGCGAGGGGTTTCCTTGCAGGTCGGCATGTCGTTTGTGGTAGATGCTGACAAGCATAAGCACCGCAATGATGTACATGAAGGACGTGTCGAACTGAAACACCACGGCAGCAGGACACACATGGAAGCAGCCCGAGAACACCCCCTCACACACAATGGCAAACCCAATCGCATAGTGCATTCCGTAGTGTGGTGGTAGCCCACACTCATCCGCCGGTCCATTCAGCCCATTCCGTGTGCGGTATTCCCTCACAAGCTCCTTCTGCTGCTCGTACCGTCGCTGGTAAAAGTACACTGTCCCCATAAACAGTGACCCCAAAATGCAATACCTGAAAAAACGTTTGTTCAATAATTATTATTATTATTTTTCTCACACTGTTCCTTTCTTTTCTCTTTGTTTCTTTCTGTTCTCTTTGTTTCTTTCTTTTCTCTTTGTTTCTTTCTTTTCTCTTTGTTTCTTTCTTTTCACGTTATTTCTTTCTTTTCTCTTTGTTTCTTTCTTTTCTCTTTGTTTCTTTCTTTTCTCTTTCTTTCTTTTCTCTTTGTTTCTTTCCTTTTCTCTCTTTCTTTTCTCTTCTTTCTTTTCTCTTTTTGTTTTTTCTTTTCTCTCGCTTTCTTTCTTTCTTCTCTCTCTCTATCACTTTCTCTCTCTCTCTCTCTCTCTTTCCTATGTACCCAATGTTTGAGAAGACGTTGTTAAAATGGTATAGAATGCCCAATGGACGAGTGCAGTAGAAGTTGTAGAAGCAAATGTTCTCATTGCCACTCTGGGAGAAGAGCTACACCAAGAGAAAAAGAAAGAAAAGAAGTAATAGAGAGAGAACAAAATGATGAAAAAAGAACAAAGTAGAAGACGTGTGAGACGTAAAACAAAAAAAAAAACAAATGTACCTTTTGGTAACCAATGACAAACTGAATGACTGGGAGAAAGTAGAACATGGAAAGAATAACGAGATAGGTGACATAACGTTTGAGACGCTTCTCCTGAAAGAGCACTTCCTTTTGGGTGAGCTGACTGACAGTGAGAGTTGCACGGCGACGGACAATTTGGGGGTCAGCGAGTTCAGCTTCAGAGAGGATCACGAGCTCGTCGTCGACGTGGCTTGTGGTGGGTGTGTTGATAGGTGATGAGGGTGATGCGTCTTCGGAGAGTGTCGTAGTAGAAGGTGGGGGGTGGGAGTGAGAAGAGTCGAGGAGACGCGATGCTTCGGTGGCTGTGTTGTTTTTGGTGGTCGAGGCCATTTTGTTGCCGTGGGCAAGGAGGTCTGCGGCGGCAATGACACGGCCGCTGTTGTCGTCGGTGGTGACGTATAGGGTGGTACGCTCGGTGAGATGTGCGCGCGCCAGAAGGATGACGATGAGGAAGACAAAAGCAAAGCCGGTAAAGATGAAGAAGGTGCCAAGGATGGGGCCCCAGTATTCGCTGCTGGCCATGGTGGACTGGATGGTCACACGGAAGCTCTTGGTGATGGTGCAGTCGGTCTGGTCGGGCGACACGACAACTCCCAGGAACCATTTGCCTTCATTGAGTTGATCGGTGCTCAGGTAGAAGGCGGCCTTGGTGGTCATGGTTTGAAAGCGACCCTCGACAAAGCTGCCCTGACTCTGCTGGAAGGTCGGGCAGTTGGCAAGATGAATGGCCACGACTGCCTTGGTGTTGGGATCGTCCGACTCGATTCGCACTTCGATGGGCAAGTCGTGGGTTTCAATGCCACTCGTGGGGTCGACGGAGACGTTAAAAAAGTAGTAGGCGGGGGAGCTGGGACTGCTCACGAGTGTTTTGGTTTCCCCCACACGAATCATGACATCTTCGAGCGTCGCGTACACCTGATAGTCAGTGGGCGTGCTCGCCTTGACAGCAAGCGAAACACTTTCGTCTTGGTTGATGTCGGCAGCAAAGCAGACGGTCTGCGTGACGTTGGCGTAGGCGCACTGCGGCGCAGTCTGATCGTCAGTGCTGTAGCGAAACGGAAGGGCCGTTGCGTCGACTGCCGCCTGCTGCGTGAAGATGAACAGCACCGGGTTGGACAGGGAGGCCGTGGGCGCTGCCACGCTGATCTTGGGGTACTGCAATTGCGAGAGGAGAGAGGAGAAAGAGAGAGAAGTGATATGAAACGAGACTCAGTGGGATTTTTTCGTCTCTTCTCGTTTTTTTTTTTTTCCTGTATGTGTCTGTATGTGTGTGTGCTTATAGAGAGTATATGATGAGAATTGAGAGGGGTGGGTTTGGCGTGCAGGGCCGGGGATGGCGGCATGCTTACGACGGATGGAGCGGACAGCGACGTGTTAAAGGTGTACTCTTGGAACCCGCCTGGCTCTGCCGTTCCACTGATCATCTGGTTGTACGGCGCGTCATTGGCGTAGCACGCCGTCGCAAGTAGCGCCAGTGTGGTGGCGAAGATCATGAATATGAATAAAAAATTAGAAAAAAATTAGAATATCTCCTTCAATCCAATAACTGAACAGTTCTTACTTCTTAATAGCTAATATTACTTATTAGTACGTATAACTTATTGAAGCGACGTTTATTTAAGTCGCATAATGCATATCTAGTAGTGTCTTGACTCTTGAGACTACCAACTTGAGAGACTACCAACTAGCTACTTAGAGACTACTAGTAAAATTATTCACTGATATATTTTTAGACTATTGTCGTAGACTACAGACTACTAACCCCCAAGTAGTCCAACTATAGTTAATAATAGTTTAATTAGTTTTGGACACCTTTAGTCACTCAGCTGATCAAGATTTGGATCTCAGAGTACTCTGAGACACATTGAACATTCACAATTTCACACACATTTTTCAAAAAAAACAACAAAACAATGCTGCCTGCTGAACCCCTGTGGTGCTCACCTTGCCGGAAGATACGGGTGAACCGGTGTCTGGAACACTTTGTGCTGCAGAGCTGCGGCTGTGGCGACGTTGGCCAAGTGGAAAGTGCCCTTGTCCACAAAGCGTGCTGCTCTCGCTCGCCACGCACCGCAGCCCTGTGCTTTGGCGACGTCTCCCTTGCCTCTCCGTCCGCCTTTGTCGCCAGCAACGCCGACAGTGACTCGACGACAAAACAGAAATTTGAAAATGCCGGCATTCTTGCACGGCTTCCCACGGAGCTTATCGTAGCGATTCTCATGCAGCTGCCCTCCGGCATCGATGTTGTGCGCTTTTCGGAGACCTCTCGGCGCATGAATGCCGTGGTGCGGCTGCACGGCGAAGTCATCTTCGCGCCCATTTGCCGGCGACGCGGTCTCTGGCCTGCGCCCTCCAGCGCGCCTTCGCTCGTGCGCCTCCCGTCGTCGTGGGTTGCGCTCTACAAGAGACAGTTCAGGAGACAGCAAAAGTTCCGCTTTGCGGGCATGCTCAAGGGCACATCGGCCGCAAACGCACCGCACAACGAAAACGACCGGGCACACGACAATGCACAGGCCAGCGCAGACAACCACGACACCGACAACGCAGACAGCAACGACAGCGACGATGACATGCTTCTCGACAACCTTGGCCAGGCGGTTCCTATGATACCCATTGACTGGGCAGCCATGTTAGAGGATGAGTGGTCTATGTAACTTTTTAACTTTTGAGATTTTTCGATCAGAATTCAGATTTTGTTCATTCACCGTTCACGTTTCACTCACCCAGTGAGGCTACCCGTCCAACCCAACCGCAGACCCTCCTCTCGTTTGCTGCGATGCCGCACCGCAAGCCCGGCCTGGGTCGTTTTGTGTACCGCCATCCCCAAGTCCGAAACATGAGCTGTACGCAGGAGTTCATGAAGGTCATCGACTGCTATTCCCGCTGCGGTGTTCAAGATGTGCAGTGTCGGCCCGTCATGCGAGAACTCAATGCTTGCATCAGAACAGTATGCTCTTTTTTTTTTTTTTTCTCTTTCTGCTCTCCCCTCTCCTCTCCTCCCTTCTCTATTGGGCGTTCGTTGCACTGAAGACGCACTCGCTTGAAGTGTGCATGCATTTATCGCACAGGCAAAGCCGATGCTTTGCGTGGCCCTGCGACAGTGCGAAAATGATGAACGCCAACTCTTCATTTGTCCTTCCCCTCTCTCTCTCCTCTGTGTGCTGTCGTTCCCTCTGAATGCATGCGCGTGTGCTCTGTTTGTGTGTTTGTGTGTGCATTTGAGGCTCTGCCCGGTGAGAGAGAGCGAGAGGAAAGCTGATATGACTCGTTCTCTCTTCTTGGGACTCACTCTCTGTCTTATTACTTCTTGGTGTCTTTTCTCCTTCTGTCGCTCTGTCTCACTAAAGACTATTCTTGTTTTAGGCCAGAAAGGGCAATCCGCGCCTTCCAAAGCTCCTCAACGTCGCAATGAACGCTCCGCCCAAATGAGCAAGTGTGCCTGTACACCTCTCTCTATGGGGGGTGTTGTATTACCCTACTGTACCATTAAACCAAATCGCTTACACCAACCCTCATCAGTATTCAGTTGCCGACTAAGCTACCCAGCTTGGTTTGATCTCTCGGGAGTCGGAAGAGCGACATGCAGATCATCAATGACATAGTCACCACACGAAGACTCAGAAGAGAGCTTCAGAGTGTCAGACCGATTACCAAGCGAACTCAACATGGGAGAACGGTGGCAGGCCAGAGCCCAAAAGGCAGAAACGATTAATAGTACCAATGAGGCATTATTGAGGTTGTGGCACTGGGCTGTTGTGAGCTGTTTGTCTGTTCAATAACTTCCCTCATAGGATTAGAGATGTCATTCGTGATTCGAGATTGAAATTTTGATCACAACACATTTTTTCTCAGAAAAGTATAGTATAGCATAAAACAATGGCCTCCACATCCGACGACGTGTCCGAGAAGGTTGCTGCCTCCACCTCGATCGACAACGACTCAGTCATGACCAAATACACTGTTGCTTGTGACATTGCCAACAGTACGACGACCCTGCACCCGCCCCCCGTCGTCGTGTGTCGCTCCTTGCCGGCTCCCCTGCCCCTCCCTCCTGCCTGCAGGCGAAGATGGGTGCCGTGTGTGAGTGGTTTTGACACTCTCTTCCCTTTTGCGTCGTTTTCTCATTGATGCGCCGTCGTCCTGCCCCGTTGTCCCTCCCCTGTCATTTGACATGCGTGTCTCATCTGCTCTGTGCTTCAACCGGCTTGCGTCGTGTCCCCTATCCATTTTTTCGCCCGTCGTTTTTGCTCATTTCGCGTGCGCCTTTTTTTTTTTTTTTTGCCTTCCCACCATTTTTTCTCCTTTCAACGGGGCACTGTGTGTATCGCCGTGATGGCGCCAGCACGTGCCACCGGCACTGCTGCAGTTGCGCAGTGTCCCCTGCATTGCGCAACTCGATCCTTTTTTTAATCTGTGTCTGAAACACTTTGTGTGACAGATGTCCTTGAACAGGTCTGTGCCAAGGCTGTTGAGGGCGCGCTTGTCACTGAGCTGTGTGGGCTTGGCGACCGTCTTATCGTCGAGCAGACAGCGGCCATGTTCAACAAGAAGAAGAAGGAGGAGGGAGACAAGAAGACGCACACGATGAAGAAGGGTCAGTCACACTATATATTCTATGTGTCTCGTTTCTCATTCTGTCTCTCTCTCTCTCTCTTTTGTAGGAATTGCATTCCCCACGTGTGTCTCGGTCAACAACATTGTGTGCCACAACTCTCCAGTTGACTCTGATCCGGCGCAGACGCTCAAGACGGGCGATGTGGTCAAGATGTACGACGTGTTGTGCATGTTGAATAGGTGTGTTTTGGCTGATTTGATTTGTCTTTTTGGTATAGTGACCTTGGAGCGCACATTGACGGGTACATTGGTGAAGTGGCGACCACGTTGGTGGTGGGAGCGACAGCAGAGGCGCCCACGACGGGCCGTGCGGCCGATGCGATGGCTGCAGCGTACCACGCCAGCGAACTGGCAACGCGTCTGTTTGCCAAGGGCAACAAGACGTACGACGTGACGGACGGCATCCAGAAGATTGCCGAGGCATTTGACTGCAAGCCGATTGAGGGCATGCAGAGCCACCAGCTCGAGCGCAACAACGTCGCCGGCGCCAAGATGGTCATCCTCAACCCCAACGACCAGCAGCGCAAGGAGACCAAGAGCGCCGTGTTCGAGGCAAACGAGGTCTACTGCGTCGATATTCTCGTCAGCACTGGAAACGGAAAGGTACTAAAATATTTTTTGTTTCACTCTCGATCACCTTCACTTTGTTTCTTTCTCAAGCCTTTCTTTTTTTCATTTCTTTCTTTTGAGAGTGAACCTTTTCTTAATTTAAAACACAACCTCCCCTATTATTATTAATTATCATTTTTTTTTTTTTTTTTTTTGTTCCTCCCTCTCACTACCTCTTTTTTCCCTTTTTTTTCTTGTTCCTCCCTCTCACTACCTCTTTTTTCCTATTTTTCTTTCTTTTTCCTCCCTCTCACTGACTTTTCTCTTCCTCCTCTCACTATCACTTCTTTCTTTCTCTGTGCTTTAGGCCAAGATTGGGTCTTCCAAGTGCAATGTGTACCGTCGCACTGAGAAGACGTACCAGCTCAAGGTGCAGGCGGCGCGCAAGCTGTTTGCCGACGTCACCGCCAACCACGGCCCAATGCCCTTCTCTCTTCGGTACTCCACACATTTTGTATAGTTGTTTTAATGATATCTCATTTCCATTGTTCTCTTTTGGCTCGCAGTTCGTTCAGTGAAGTGGCACGCACTCGCTTTGCCATCACGGAGCTGCTCCAAAACGACCTTCTGGAGCAGATGCACGTGTACGAGGAGCCCGAGAGCGAAGTGGTCGCGCAGTACAAGTTTGTCGTCATGATCACAGCCAATGGGCCCAAGCGTGCGTCCGACCCCAAGGCCAACCCGGCCCTCTTTGTGTCCGAGAAGAAGATTGAGGACCAGGCGATTCTCGGTACAAATGAGACAGACCCATTGAATGTAGCTTTGCTCACACAACACTTGCTACGTAGACATTCTGAACAAGTCCATCTCGAAGAAGGCCAACAAGAAGCGCAAGAAGGCCGCCGCCGCAGCAGCAGCCACCACTGAGGAGGAGGCGCCCAAGGCCGAGTAGATGTAGTCGAGTACACACCCCCACACATACACACACAGTTTCCGCGGAGTACGTTCCAAGTGCATTCATAAAACAGACTCTCTTCTGCACTTTTCAAGTTTCAAGTAGTATATCCATGGGAAGTGAAAAAAGGGTTTAAAGAAAGCATACAAGTGGTGAGTGCCCCATACTATTGTGGCGCTCCATTTTGGCTTACCAACAGTTTGGCAGTAAAGCGCACAAATTTACATTCCAGTGTTTCAAACAGTCTGTTTGCCGAATCAAACCGGCCCAAGATGTGCGGTCGAAGTGTGAACACAAGTCCCGATTACATCATGAGAGCGTTCGAGGAAGACACCCACTGGTGTTAGAAACGGTCCACTTTGGCAAACTCGAATGCTCTGGAGAAAAGATTAAAGATTGTGATGAAATGGCAAGATGCAAAAAAAATTAATGGTGTACCTTCTTCTCGGTAAAATTGGGCCATTTCACTTGTGGGCCATTGAGAAAAACGTGTTTGCTCGAGACCTCTGTCCTTGGTGGCCATCGCTCTTATCTCTTCCTTTTGCGTGTGCCTCTACCCCGGACACTCGCTGAGGTTGTGGTGGGCGCGCCGACGCCACTGCGGTCGGCCTTCTGCTGCGTGTGCACTGGATTGAGACGACCCTCTTCGAGTACGCCAATGCCTGCGTGGGGTGTCCAACCTGAGCGCACTAGAAGCGCAAAGGGTCGTGTACCCGGTCGTAATGATGTTCCATAGGCAGGCGTACGCATTGGTGCGGCAGCCGTCTTAAAGACGTGCCCAATAGAGCAGTGGTGGACCGAGACGGCGTCGGCGCGCATCCACACATTGCACTCGTCACAGCGAACATCCCCGGGCGCCCGCTGACGACTACTCACACCATCCAGTAGCAAATCGTCGTTGTCTTCGTCCTCCTCTTCTCTGTCCAGTGCGGCCGCCGCCGCCGCCGCATCTCGCTCGGCATCGCGCAACACCTTTGCAATGTTGGGCCACCCACGCTTCTCGGCTAATTCGGCTGCACTCGGCAGATCGCGCTCGTCCGCAACCACGCCACGACTCAATAATCCAATAATGACATTCTGGTGACCAGCGGCCGCGGCGGTCTGGAGCGGCGTCCAGCCGTACGCGTCACGAAGCGACGCAACGGCAACGTTTGTGTGGACGTCGCACAGTTCGTCGAGCACTCGTCGGTTGCCAGTGTCGCACGCCCGAAACACACTGTCCACCGTGAGTGGCAGTTGATTCGCCGTCTTTGCGGTGGGTACGCGCACGAGCACGGGACGAGCGACGCGCACAGGGACACTTTCAACATGCGCAGTCGACGCAACGGCAGTGCTGTTTGCGCCGCCGTCCGTCACAATGCTCATGTACTCGCGAGAAACTGTGTCTCCGTCGACACAGGACAATGCCTGATGCGCAGGTGGTGGGGCGTCCTCGTGGGCGCCCAGAACGAACCGGTCCATCAAAAAAACGAAAAAAACTGAAAGGTGTGCCTTTCTCTGACGGATCAAGCACGTCAATCCAGACAACAAAAGTATACGTACACTCACTATTCGGTGAGCTAATTGCAAATGTTTGCGTTTGCTAGTATGGCACGCTATTATTCGCTATATTCTCAGTGGGGCAGAATTTGGGGACTTGGCTTTGACAACACGACTGACGGGATGAAACAATGCGGATAAAAAGGAGATAAAAATATACATAATTAAACGGTGAATCGTTGTTCATTGCTGATTCGTTGTTGACACTTGGCATTTGGCAATAAACTGTGGTCAGTGTTGTGGCTCTACTGATGTGGTTCGAACGAAGGTGCTCGGGAATCTGACTCACAAAAAAATTGCAATTTTCGTTACAGTCACCCAGAGCGGAGGGGGGGGAAGTCCCCAGCCAGAACTACAACAAAAAAAAGAAGTGCAATCCCTATCCCCTGAGGTGATCGCAATGGTACGCCATACCCCCAGTGAGGCCTTATGGTTCTGACATGTTGTAACAGTTGTCTCACGGGCGAATCGATGAAAAGATTAGCAGAAGAAGATCAATTAATTCGTGATGGTTGAGTAGGTACATGTAGCACTTTGCGGAGAATCCGTATCAATGCCAACAAAAAGATCGCAGAAAGCCCCCTGCTTTTGTGCAGGGGTATCTACACTCTGTCGCGCTTGCAATCGTCGTCGGTCTAAACTTAAGACAGACGATATTGCTCGCAGACACCCTCAAAGTGGAAAATTGAACACCAACCGAAAACGCGGTGATGATAGAAACCAATCTTTTGAAGGGGAGAGTCATGATCGACAGTCTAAAAAACAAAAGACTGGCCTCGTTAAAGGACAACGAGGAAGATGATTATATATAATTATATGACATCAAATAAGATGATTGGTGTTGAGCTGAGCTCAACACTACATCAAACCCCAACGCGAATAGGCAGGACGCGCACTTGTATTCAGTTACAGGTGATGGGCTTTTATAATATTATTATAATAATAATAATAAAAATAAAATAAAACAAAAATAAATTGTTTTTTTTTTGCACTTTTTTGCACTTTTTAAAAATCCAACTTTCGACCCCCAGGGTGACTTTTATTCTTGAATCTGGTTTTCGGCTTTGGCTTTTGCTGCAGTAGTAGAGGCGCTTGGAATGGGTAAGTAGATGTCTTTGGTACATACAATGTAAAATAATAGAAGTAGAACTACAGCTCCTCTTTACCATTATTTTCACCACCACCAACATTTTTCTTAGCTGCATCACTCCGCTGTGCCTACTCGTTATGTTATATAGAAACAACACTTGTTTTAATTTCGAAACTAGCTAGGCGTGCTCGTTGGTCTTTCATGTCCACGGGTTCTTTTTTTTCTTCTTTTTTATTATTCCTCCGCTCGCGACGCTGTCCGTCTTCTTTCCTTTTTTTTTTTTGGAAGTCCCTAGGGCAAAAGCTTCATTGTACAAGACAGTCTATCTTCTTTCCAAGTATACGTACATATATGGAGTTTTCCTCTTGTTTTTTCACTCCCGATCCACACCGCTCCGCCTCCGTCTTTATTCCGCCTTTTATAAAGACTAAGCTAGAACGTACTGGCATTGGCCGTCTGTTTGGAGAAGCTCACGGCGGACCTTGAGCGGCGTTTGTGGAGGGAGCGGGGCCAACACAGATCGCAAGGTAAGGTGATCAGATCAGCCTATGCGACCGCGAGTGGTGCGCGGCGGTGAGTCGTGGGCTTTCCCCGACAAAGCGAAGATTTCGATTGTCTTGTACAACGAAGCTTTTGCCCTAGGGACTTCCAGCCAAAAAAAAGATTTCTAGTCAGGCTGTTGTGTGATATTCTACCGGCAGCGAACGTACAACACAAGAGGGGCCTTGCACAGTCGACAGCAAGCATGCTTATACGTATGGTGCGACATTTTTAATTAAACGTTCAGGCAACCTTTCATGTATACCAAGCCAACATTCTTTAAGACTCTCAGACGATAGTACAAAACTGCGTGTGTTACCTTTTTCTTTCTTTTCTTTCTTTCTCTCCTTTTCCCCTTTTTGCATTTTCCTTCTTCCCTTTTTCTTCTCCCTTTTTCATGCGAGATGCTTAGTTTAAAATCAGGAGGCGTTTTCAGCTGCTGAGCGGTTTACTTGCTTGGGTGAATGGCTTTGCATGCAAGTCTCTCGGAATGTCCGCTTCGGCCCATGCGGGGGTGAAGCAGCCGCTTCGGATGGCTAGATTGTCTTGTACAATGAAGCTTTTGCCCTAGGACTTCCAAAAAAAAAAAACAAAACTGCGTGTCAATAGCAACCCTGTACGCCCAAGAAGACCCAAGACACCCATCTCTCTCACCCTCCAGCCCACACTTAGGCTGTTGGGTAAGAGTTCTACAAGTTGTTTTTTTTTCTCTCTCTGCAACACACTCTTTAGGCAAACAAAAACACAACAAAAACAACCCATCACTCCTTCTCATGCGGAATCCAATCCAGCCGCGGAGGGGTGTCACGAAGTGCCGCAATGCGTAGTGGTTCTCTCTCACTCTCTCACACACTCTCTCACACACTCTCTCACTCTCAGTTGTTGTCATTCATGTGAGCTTCGTCGCCCCCACTGTTGCTCGTCTTGACGCGGTTCTGGTACCACTCCTGGGCACCTTTCACTGCTTCAGTCGTCGCCTTCTTCAGCCTCTTCCACTTGCTCCGAGGGCACTTCTGTTGGACTCCCGTCGCCCAATAGCCCGTGGCCAGTCGGGTCGCTGATTGGCCACTGATCGCCCTCAATCGCTCCGCCTCGTCCACCTCGTCCATTCGCCATCGTTGGATTTCCTCCCTCAGCTTCTTCCAGGCTTGTCCACCTCTTTGCACTTGAGTAGTCCCACCACTGCTCGTACAGCAAACCGTCGTCTTGCAAACGGAACGCCCTTGCACAGCTGTGCAAACCACTCATCGTCTCCACCCCTCACCGTCTCACCCTGTCGTCTCAGGGCCGTCCACCTGTCTCTCCGCTCTTTCTTCTTCTTTTGTTCACACACCCTAAAGACTAAACGTGCTTCTCGTCTCGCGCGCCCTGTGCCCACATCCGTGTCTTTGAGCACCAATGTCTGTCGGTCGACTTGCACGCATCCCAATGCCCTCGTCTTCGGACTTACAAAAAAAAAGTCGTCTCGCCGACTTGGTGTTGCACGCTCGCGTCCAGGCGTTCTCTCGTTCCTCTTCAATCATCTTCTTGGTATACAAGCCAACATAAGACTCTCAGACGATAGTACAAAACTGCGTGTCAATAGCAACCCTGCACGCCCAAGAAGACCCAACGCACCCATCCCTCTCACCCTCCAGCCCACACTTAGGCTGTTGGGTAAGAGTTCTACAAGTTATTAAAAGAAAGTACAGTGCGACAGTGGAGACCACCGCGCACATCTTCGAGTGCGGTGCCCTGCCCAACTGTTAACAACTCGTGTGCGGAAGTTGAAAAGTTCGCAGGGTCAAATTGTCGCTTGCCAGAAAGTAATTTATTATAAAATTCGCAACACATATTGTGTACGACGAAAATAATTATTTAGCATATTTCGCGTCATGAAGACATCCACACCATATTAGTCTGAAACTAATTTCATCAGGCGAAAATACATTAACTAAATATCGGTAAAATGCAGCTTATTTTTCAAATTTACCGAAATTCGCATCTCTCCCCGGAATTTGACGAGTCATTTTTAAAAAATGAAAATCGTTCGACAAAGAAGCGACGAGTGGTCTCTAGGGGATACTACTGCTGCTTCTGGTAATTTAAATTCTTGCTTTATCTTTTTCTTCCGTTCCCTTCTTTCTCTCTCAAACGTTTCCTTCCCTTTTGCACTTCGCCCTCTTTTTCTTTATGTTGTTAGTTGCAAAGCTGTTTTTATTTGCTTGGCCAAGCGAATATTCGGGTTTTCTCTCGGAATATCCGCTTAGGCTTCTACGAGGGTGGAACAGCCGCTTGGGATGTTTTTCTTTTGAAAATAACCTTTTTTTTTTTGGAAGTCCTAGGGCAAAAGCTTCATTGTACAAGACAATCTAGACATCCGAAGCGGCTGCTTCACCCCCGCATGGGCCGTAGCGGACATTCCGAGAGACTTGCATGCAAAGCCATTCACCCAAGCAAGTAAATCCGAGTCCCAGACGGTGGCCGCGTTCAGCTACTACGACAAGAGTACCGTGTACATGATGACTACGTACCGGGTGTCGTTTGCGACGTCCGTTGGATCTCGAACAAAGCGAGAACGCCCACAGGCGCTAACCGACTACAACAATTTTATGAACGGCGTCGACCGCAACGACCAGTACCGGTGGCAAAGACCGTGATACATGAAGTCCATGAAGTCGTGGAAGGCCGCTTTCTTCTTCCTGCTCGACCTGAGTCTCATCAATGCGTTCATTCTTTTCAAGAACCGCCCCAGCGCGGATCCGACGCGCAGATACACATTGGCCGACTTCCGCGTCGAACTCATTGCCTACCGCACCCCAAGTGAACCAGAGCCACGTATTAGGCCTGGTTCACAGCCAGCCAACCCCCATTACCTCAATTGACGCCAGGAAACCCATCATTTGATGACCAACACCGATCTGGATGCACGCGGAATCCCTAAGACTCGACACTGTGCTCGTTCTGGATGCACCTCCAAGACCAACAAAGTGTGCGCCGAGTGCAACCGCGCTTAATGCAGCACTGCTGGACGACCATGCTTTAATGCTGAGCACTGTTGGGTGACTGAAATCGACATGTTTGACTGAAAATACAATTTTGTGAGCGGTTTTTTTCCCAGGATAATTCTCCACAAATGTGGACCGAGACATGAACTTTACGATTGTATTCAGACGTTTAACACATACTCAAGCAGCTTATGAGGCCCACTCAGGATACATCGCGCCCTCTCCTTTCTAACTTTCTACTCCCATTTTAAATGTGGACCGGAACCAGAGAGATCGTTACAGCCGGCAGGACACGCGGGAGCCACACTTGACGCGAGGAGAAATACTCCGTCCACAGGCAAAGGGTTAGTAGGACTTCCAAAAAAAAAAAAAAAAAAAAAGGAGGCGTTTTCAGCTGCTGAGCGGTTTACTTGCTTGGGTGAATGGCTTTGCATGCAAGTCTCTCGGAATGTCCGCTTCGGCCCATGCGGGGGTGAAGCAGCCACTTCGGATGGCTAGATTGTCTTGTACAATGAAGCTTTTGCCCTAGGACTTCCAAAAAAAACAAAAAAAAAAACAAATGTAGCGACGGAGTACCCTCACATAACCGCGACAGGTTTTGGCAAAGAGCTCACCAACCCACACCACGTCGTTTTTCTTCTCGAAGGTACCTTCACCCTCGACCACTTCATTCCGCACGCCGGCGGGAGTCCTTTCAGGGCCACACACGGACCCCCATTCACCAAACATTTCATAGCTCGAATGAATAAAGAGAGCTGATAATTTATTTTTATCGTATCATCTGCAGAAAGAAATTCAGACAAATTCCGAGGAAACGCAATTTTTCTTGTAAAAATAAGCTGTGTTTAAGGTATCTTACTGCATATATTTTCGCCTGATGAAACGATTTCTAAATGTGTAAATATGTATATATTACATACTGCGAAATACAATAATTAAATAATGTTTTAAATACGTCATATGTTGCGAAATTTACTAATAGATTTAAATACAGCGCTTCCGGGGAGACACGCGTGAGTAGCTTTTAAAGTGTGTGAGTCCCACGTGGACCCAAAAGAATGTAAAGCACTCATTTTGTAAGCAGCGGTCTCGAAATAAAAATAAACAGGTGATGGAAGACATTAGCTGTGCAAGGGGGATGCCGTGCAAGAACGGGTGCAGCACGACGACACATCAAGGCGCTTGGTACTAACCGTCGAGAGGATCCTCCGGTTCTTTTGATTTATCCTCCGTCCCCGCCTGAAGACATTTCTGTCAACAGAGAGCTGTTTTTAAAAATTTTCTTGTTTTTTCCGGAAATCCTAGGGCAGAAACTTCATTGTCAACAAAGAGCTCCGGAGTCGTGCAGTGTAGCCGCGCTTGTAGTTTGTTTTGTGTTCCGTGCTATCAATATCACTACACGTCGCGGCATATAGTGACGCCGCTTCACGGAGGGTGGTTTTTTGGAAGTCCTAGGGAGCAAAAGCTCCGCAAAAGCTACTGTACAAGACAATATAATCTAACCATCCAAAGTCAGCAGTGGATTTGGTTTTCAAGATCGTTTGAAGGAGAAAATGGTTTGCTACTGACACGGAACGCGTTATTGCAGGCTCAGTGTTTTGTGTTGACGTGAATTAAGGAAAGGTTACTTGAAAGTCACTAAGATTAAATAAACCGGATGTAATAAGAAAACTTGAGAACAAGAAAGAACATTAACTGCTTTTTTAAAAATCAGTTGAACTGGACAGGGTACTTCGTTGCGCAGGCTGACACTTGAGCAAGTGTTGGATACAACATGAAGCAATGGTACGCATATCTGCTTCCTGGATCACTGACAAGGTGAATTTGTCTTGAATCTCGATAGAGCCACCACATGGTGGACGACTGGTCGGATACAATCGCGTTGCCAATGGACAATATACACTCCCCCGTGTGTCCAATCGAGCAGCCGTACCGTTGTGAGAAAGTGTAGTCAAAAAGCCACTTGGGCGTATTGTACGCTACGAGTTGATATTCGACAGTTTCTCGTCAGTCGTCCTGCACCTTTTTTTCATCTATGATATACCGTTTGCCTGAACAACACTACTAAAATATTGAGTGTAGTCCACCAGCTTCCATTGAAAGTCACTTGTCATCACTCGAAATGCTGGATTGGTGTTAAAAACTAAGCAGAAACATAAAAAAATAATTATTAGTAATTATTTGTCCGCACAAAATTCTTGCTGCTGCTCTCTGCATGCAAGTCTCTCGGAATGTCCGCTTCGACTCATGCGGGGGTGAAGCAGCCGCTTTGGATGGTTAGATTGTCTTGTACAATGAAGCTTTTGCCCTAGGACTTCCAAAAAAACAAACCAAATTTCTTGCTTACTGGGCGATATCGCAGGTGCGAGTAACAGAGGCGTTGTGTTGGGGACGCTGATAGAACAGGTTGAGGCATTGTGCATGACACGGAAGTCGTCCTTGTGAAGATGTCCAAAAAATTGACCCGCTATCGTCGACGAGTATTCGTTTAAGAATCCCAGATAGGTTGCTTCATAGTCAATAACCCAAAGAGCAACAAAAGGATCTCCTTCTTTTCGAAATGGGTCGACGATGGGAGGAATGTGTCCCAGAATGTATACGGGAGTTCCCGATTGCGTTGCGGAGCTCAACTGTTCGCGAAGCCATTTCAACTGGAGTCGCGCACGATTGGAGGTATCAAGAGTCTGGGGTGCGTTGGCCGAAAACAAGTTGGTATTGAGCACAAGTAACAAAAGAGGCTGGGCGTTATCGTGCAAGACGACTGAGACCTGATAGTAGGCCCCCTCCAAGAAGGTCTCGTTCAACGCGGCCGGATCGAATGTCACTTGTTGCGACCAGGAAAACAACGGCAGCCACATCTGCAAGACGTGTTCCAGCCAAGGACTTGTTGCATTCGGAGTGACGTAGTCTTTGGGACCGTCATTGTTGCCAAACGCGGGAAAAACCGGGGTGTTTGGAAAGGAAGTTTTGAGAAGCTGTGCAACGCGGTCAACGCACAACATAACTCGCTCTCGCCCCTCTTCCTCGTCATAGCCCACAGGGAGGTTGTGAGCTGCAGAATCGCCGCTAAACAATACAAACTGACTGTTGGAGGACACTGACCTGTTGACCATCGCGCGGAGTTGACTGTCCACCAGACGTTCCGGAGCATCGCATCCTGTACGCCCAAAAGGCGCTGAATAGGGCGCGGGTTTTGATAACGGCGGGTAGTATCGGCATTCCGTTAGTTTAGAGACGGTGGCGTTGAAGAAGAGGTCAAGGTGGGCGTCGCTGAAATGGACAAAGTGAACTGCGTTGGTTGGCGACAGCGGGAGCGGAGAGGGATTCGATCCCGCGCAAGTTTTCCGATCGTTTGCCAAAATGCCAACAGCAACCACAAGTGCAACGACAACGCAGCCCGTAATGATAGCAAATGGAGCAGAGGCGTGTCGTTTACAGGGAGCTTTCAGACCTTCATCTGGTCGCTCTTCGGCAAACCCGCTTCGAAGAAGTGAATACGACTTGTCACTCATGTTCAACAGGGTCGACAACGAACGAGAGAGACTCCTCGGTGAGCGAAGCAAATTTATTGTAATTCCAAGGTTGACGAATGACCATGTCGCTTATTTTTTCGACAGATTTTCGAAATTGCGGTGAACTTCCATATCAACCTTTCTGTCAGCTCGTCAACAGAAAAAAAAAAGGAAACACAAAGCATCCACCAAGTAGACAAGTATCGAGTACGTTAAAACCAACCACGATTAGTCAACAGCGGGCTCAAAAAGTCGCAAAAGCGAGCAGGGGGATAAGTTCGCTTATTTTTGCCACCTCATTTTTCCGACATCGTTTTCGATAAATTCGACCCTTTTTAATTTTTTTAAGTTCACTTCTTTTCGTTTCCCCTTCACCTCTACCAACTAGTTATACGCACCCTGGTTTTACAAAGTAACACACAACATGGCGGACAATCACAACAACGACGGCGACACGAATGATGATATCAACAACAACGACAACGACAACAACAACAACAATAACAATAACAACAACAACAACAACAGCAACAGCGATGGCGACATTGCTGCAACTTGGGCGCGTGACTACCCGACAGTTGTTGCTCGACTTGCCCGCGACTGCTACACCTCGGCCAGCGCTCTCATTGTCTCCGTGTCTAAGTACCGCACCTCTGGAAATCCGGCATTAGCGTCTCTTGCCGACCTTTCAAGCGCAGCCGCAAGCGTTTCTCCTCTCGTTCATCTTTACACCTACCTTGGGTTTCGCGTTGCGACAGTCACCGACAACACAGCGCGCGTCACAACGAAACGCATCTCGGAGGGACTCGCCTTCCTTCAGCAGCGCGCAAACGCGACCACACAGGCGCATGTCACACCAATTGTTTCCGAGCGCATCTACTCTTCCAACCGCGACCTGCTTGTCGTGCACATCATGGGCCATGGAATCGGCGAAGGCGACCGATTTGGCATTGTTTTGTCGAATGCGTCCAACGATCTTGAGAGCGGCTTGACTCGTCTCTCATTTGCGGCGCTTGCGAAAGTTGTGCGTAAGAACGCAAATTGGCAGACGAACCAATTCCTCTTTGTCTTGGACATGTGCCAAGCAGGCACGGTACTCTCACCCACACTCTCGCCTGATCTCAACATGCAGGTTGGCGAAGGATACGGCCGCCTCTCGCTTCCACGAATTATTCCAACTGCGCAAGTTTTGGCATCGAGTTGCCCCAATCAACTTGCCTACTGTCCCGATGGCAGTTTGCCAACGGTCTTTACACAACGCTTTGTTGAGGCTCT
Organism: Ministeria vibrans ATCC 50519; assembly: GCA_943704425.1. Lineage (NCBI taxonomy): Eukaryota > Filasterea > Ministeriida > Ministeriidae > Ministeria > Ministeria vibrans. The sequence goes on from CALSCP010002643.1 coordinate 53,019, forward strand.
CAGCGCCCAGGAAGAGCGAAACACAGTTTTTGCCAGGCACGAGGTGTGGATCAACCTCAACATGCTCTGCCACCGAATGTCGGCGCATCAATCAACGGTAACCTTGCCCCAACGCCCCTGCTCCGGTCACCTACCCGAGTTTTTCAGCCACGACAGCTCTCTCACGGATGCCGCAGAGCGAGACACAAAACCCGGCATTATTTTCTTCAACCGAGAGTACGACCGTGACGCGGTTGTCAGCAGCCTTGCTCCCCATGACCCAAAGAGTCTTTCAGTCGTCGCGCCAAACATAGTGTGCGCCCTGCTGCTCCTGCACGCTGGCACTTGCGACGACGATGCAGTGCGCTCCATGCTCCAGCTGTCGCCCGTCGACTCTCTTTCGCCCTGGTCGCACGACGGTGTCGACTTCTTCCTTGCTCGCAAAGCCCACGTCATTGTTCTCTTGGCACACATCCAGTGCGAATCGGACATTCAGTTTGCCGGAATTGCTTCTCGCGTCATCGACGCCTGCCACCCTCACGTCGTCTTTGCTGTCTTTCCCACCGCTCCCCCGCCACCAGCATTCGCTCGCCGCACATCCGACGATTCTAATCACGATCAGCAACTCGTTGTCAAGATCATCTCCGAGTTTCCTCGCCAAGGCAACAGCGACCAGTCCCTCCGCACGCACGGGTTGCCCTTGGCTCTGACAAAGTACATGACAGACGTCTCGTTTACCCCCTCCTTGTCACAGCACCAAATAAACTTGCTGTCGCCCCTGGACGATCCTCCCATTTCGCCGTCAACCCAACTCAGGCGGCAGCTTGTTGACCTCACATGCGCCCCACGTGTCGCTACCAGGCCACAACACGAGAACGCGCTCGAGAAAGGCAATGCACCCGTGCTTCAAACCTTTGCGCGCGTTGCTCAATGCTCGTGTGCGCTTCCAACGTGCGATTTGTGTCGCATGGCCCTCCTTGCCGTGTGTGTTCCTCAGCACCCTCCTCGCACTCGCACTGGGTCTATGCACAAATTACTGGAGAGTGCAAGCGACACTCTGGCACTGGACGACGACACAGCGCACTCGCCTTACACGCGTTTTATGGGTGCCCTCGAATTGGTGGGTGTGGCCGCCATCGAAGATGTGCTCTGGCATCCGCAAGCGAAATGCATCTTTCCTTCCAAGCTTATTGCTTTCACTATTGTCTTCCGCGACACTACACTTGCCGAGGTGAATGCCTTGCGCGATCGCATTATGGATGAGTTGAGTGCCGTAGACAGGGCCGTCTTCAATTTTGACGCGACCACTGTCGTCTTTGTGGGCACACGAATTGGTTCAGTTCGATTTATTGTCCGTGGCACTCCCGGCCTTCTCTGGGTGCTTCAAAGTCGCTTGCACGCCACAGACGCTGCTCCCACCTGTACCATCTGCTCTCTCTCGGTCGCCAATATTGTTGTTGCAGACCATGAAGACCGGCAGCTCTTTGAGTCGCTCGGCGCTCCCATTGCGTCCGACGAGAAACCGACCGCAGATTCGACCGTCGTGTCTGCGACACACGCTGAGCGCAACGAGTCTCAATCGCAAGAGCAACTCGAAACCGTCACGCAGCGCGTCCTAAATGTTCTCTCGGAGCGCGTCGTTGCCGCGAGCGAGTTTCTCTCTTGTCACCCTCACATTGTCACAGCGGCTCTCGTGGCTCTCCTTGCTCTTACTCTTGTTCTCAACGACACTCTGGCCCGTGCCGTGTTCACCAGCATGTCCTTTATTGTCAATCACTTGGCGCACGCTCAGCTGCGCACCAATCACACCGCCGCTGCTCCCCTGCTCGCGCTTCTTGGAGGGTTGTTCTTTTTTTGGAACGTGTGGCGCTATCGCACGAAAGTGCCCTTGTCTCTCCCTGTCAACACTATTTTTGTGTTGTCGTCGTTTCTGTGGGCCGGCGACTACTGTGTGACGTGGGTTAAATGTCTTACGCTGCTCTTTTTCTTTGTCAGCTTCTTTGACTTGTACAAGAAAAAGATTGCTCTGTCGCGTGACACGCTCCCTCCCGTCCTCTATGCCGTGGGCTTCCAAATGCGTGGACTCACCCCCCTATTCCACTCTCTCGCATCCAACCTCAACGTGACTGGGCACTGGGCAATTGCAGTGGATCTTCATCGCCCCCAGGCGGAGTATGCAATGATTCACGCCACAGGTGAGATCAGTCGTGACATGCGTGTCAAGGTCGAAAAAAAACCGCTGAGCTACTTTGCGGAGCGCATTGACTCGACCAAAGCAAGGGACCCCCAAAAGCCCATTATGGCGTGCACCGCGTCACTTGTTGGCCTTGCGGACTCAGTTCCTGCCCTCCAGCGCTTTGTCAACGAGTACGACAGCAAACACGCGTTTCTCAGCGAGTCGCGCACCTGCCAGGACTTTTGCGAGTATTTTCTCTACCGCGTCTCACCCAGCAACAACACCAAATCGTACCTCATGGGCTTTTTGCGACTCAAAGCCTACCACATGATTCCCATTTTTGTGCTCTTCCTATGCCTCTTTGGCTTGCTCGGCGACTTCGATCTGTGGTTTGTGTTCTATCTCATTTTTGACTACATGGAGTACACGCGCTACCGTGAAGAGGAGAAGAAGAAGCCGCCCAAAGTCCACGCCATCGGCTTGGCCATCACCATTACCATGCTCATCATCCTCTACAGCACGCTTGGCTTCATCCTCTACTATGACTTTGCCATGACTGCCGTCTTCTTGCTGCTGGCCGTCTTCATGACCGTCCACGAGTATCTCACCATTCGTCCCCTCGGGATTCCCCGCTCCATCGACGCGTCTCTCCTTCAGCTCCACGACACAATTGTTCACAGCAGCATGAAGAGCGACAGCAACCTCAACATCGAGTCTCGTTGCGACATTTATCTTCCAAAGCGACTCAAAGAGAAAACCAGCTGAGATTTTATATAATATTTTTCAGTTATTTTTATACAATACAATAATAATAAATTTATTATTATTATTGTTTGGACGTGATAAATGCATAAGTAATTTAAAATTATAACATTGATATTTAGAAAACAACCATAAAAACAATAAAATCTTCTTGGGGCTACCCTATGGCAGAAGCATTATATTACACTCACACACTCACTATTACTCTTCATACACACTCACTATTACACTCTTCATTGTAGTATAATTATGTTGAGTAAAAATTTCACTTCATATTCTATTAATAAATGGGTTGTATTCTTCTTCTCCTTCGAATAAATCTTACTGGATAGCAATTGCACTTGTGCTTTTGTTGTAGATCTGGTGAGTGATGGTGTCTTTGCTCACAATTCATAAATCGGTTGAATAATATTATTCTTTTATTCCTCTTATTAAATTGTTCACCATGGCCGACAAATTTGCAATGCACAGCCAACTGGTGCACCTCCAGTCCAAATACGTGGGAACTGGCCATGCAGACACGAGTCGATTGTACGAAACCTCAAAAAAACGCTCTTTGTGCTCTTCCCGTTCCTTCCATGCCAAGCCACACGCCCCCACTCCGTCCCCGCCTCTCTTACAACACCACCACCCCACTTTTAATCTCTCGTTTTCCCTTCCTTTCTCACAATCGTCGGTTCGATTTTTTTTCTTCACTTGTAGCGAATGGATGCTGAACCAGCGAAGAGACAGCTATGCGTCGTACATTGGCCACCACAACCTCATTGGATACATGGCTATTGTCGAGAACGAGCCCATTGCCAAGATGCGCTTTCGCTTTCAAAAGGTGCACTCACTTCCTTCTCAATCTCACTTTTCATTCTCTCTCACTTGGCTCTCTCACTTGGTTTCCTCCCTCTCTCTCACTTGGTTTCCTCTCTCTGTCTCACTTGGTTTCATTCTCTCTCCTCTCTCTGTCTCACTTGGTTTCCTCCCTCTGTCTCACTTTGTTTCCTCCCTCTGTCTCACTTGGTTTCCTCTCTCTGTCTCACTTGGTTTCATTCTCTCTCCTCTCTCTGTCTCACTTGGTTTCCTCCCTCTGTCTCACTTT
>CALSCP010002643.1:57033-70876 GCA_943704425.1 Ministeria vibrans ATCC 50519
TCTCACTTTGTTTCCTCCCTCTGTCTCACTTGGTTTCCTCTCTCTGTCTCACTTGGTTTCATTCTCTCTCCTCTCTCTGTCTCACTTGGTTTCCTCCCTCTGTCTCACTTGGTTTCCTCTCTCTGTCTCACTTGGTTTCATTCTCTCTCCTCTCTCTGTCTCACTTTGTTTCCTCCCTCTGTCTCACTTGGTTTCCTCTCTCTGTCTCACTTGGTTTCATTCTCTCTCCTCTCTCTGTCTCACTTTGTTTCCTCCCTCTGTCTCACTTGGTTTCCTCTCTCTGTCTCACTTGGTTTCATTCTCTCTCCTCTCTCTGTCTCACTTGGTTTCCTCCCTCTGTCTCACTTGGTTTCCTCTCTCTGTCTCACTTGGTTTAATTCTCTCTCACTTGGTTTCATTCGGCTTGATTCTCTCTCACTTTGTTTCTCCTCTCTTTCACTTGGCTTTATTCTCTCTCTCACTTGGCTTTATTCTCTTTCTCACTTTGTGTCCTTCTCAATCATTTTGCTCCGATCACTTTGTTTTCTCGCTCTAACTCTCTCTGTCTCTCATTAGGCAATGCTCGCACCCTGTGGTCCCCACCCGCCCAAGCCTCGTTGGGACACCAATGTTGAATAGACCATATGTAAACGATCTTGTACAAACAATAGAAAGAACCTTTTGAGAAAAGCCACTCTTATAACTCTGGATCACTTTCGAATCGCAAAGACGGGTTGGGATGATTAAACGCGATAGATTCCACGTCATCTTCTCGGAGTGACACGACCTATACGAGCAGAGCAAAGTCTCTCACTGACTCTGACACTCCAAACCAGTTGGCATTTATCATTCGCAAGGGTAAAACTGGTTCATTCGTAACAAACACTAATGATGGCAGTAAATATATTCGTATTCTGAAAGTTCTTCGTGAAAATATCATTATCAACTATCTTAAAAAACAAAAAACACACAGAAAAAAAGGAAGAGAATCAGACGTAGGTACCCTGTGGATCAGAATCGTACTCTGCTGGACCACTCTGGTCGTCGTCGCCATCCGCCTCAGCAGCAGCAGCAGCAGAAGCAGAAGCAACACCGACACCGTTGTCGAGAGGCGTGGGCGACGGGTTGGCGGTGGCAGTGGCGGTGGCAGTGGCGGTGGCTGTCTCGCCAAACTGGCGACTGGCAAGTGCGTAGTACTCGCCCTGGAGCGCCATGAGTTCGTCGTGCGTGCCCTGCTCGCTCACCTTGCCGTTGCGGATCACAATAATGCGGCTGCAGTTGCGAACGGTGCTCAGTCGATGCGCAATCATGATAGTCGTGCGTCCCACCGACGCACGGTCCAGCGCCTCCTGCACGATCGCCTCGCTCTCGCTGTCCAGTGCCGACGTACTCTCGTCAAGCAGCAGAATCTTGGGATTCTTCACGAGCGCACGAGCAATGGCAATGCGCTGCTTTTGGCCACCGGACAACTGCGCGCCCTTCTCGCCCACCTGGGTGTCGTAGCCGTCGGGCATGGACATGATGAAGTCGTGGATGTTGGCGGCGCGTGCGGCAGCGACAATGTCGTCGTGCTGCGCAAGGGGCACGCCATACCCAATGTTGTTGCCAATGGACGTGCCAAACAGCACGGGCTCCTGTGAGACAAGCGAGATTTGCGATCGCAGCCACTTGACGTTAGCGTCGGCCGTAGCAACACCGTCAATGAGAACCTCGCCTGAGAGACAGTCGTAGAAGCGCTCGACAAGCGCAATGCAGGTACTTTTGCCGCAGCCACTGCCGCCCACAAGGGCAACGGACTCGCCCGGTGCGACGGTGAACGACAGACCCTCGAGCACACGCGCGTCTGGACGGGTTGGGTAGCGGAAGAAGACGTTGTTAAACTCGACGTGACCGCGCGCGTTAGGCTCCTTCTCGCCCTCGTCCGTGACAGGATCAATGGTTGAGATGCGATCGAGCAGTCGGAAGACGGTCGAGGCGGCTGCCTTGGCGGCACCCACGTCAGGCGCAAACGCAAGCAGGTTGCCGGCACCCATGGCTGTGAAGATAATCGCCGAAAACACCTTCATCATGGCAAGGAAGGTAAGTTCGCCGTCGACGACGAGCTGACCGCCGTACCAGTACGCGAGCGCATACGTAAAGTAGACAAGCGAGTTGGACGCGCCGTAGGCAAGACCCGTAAAGTGTGACTGGCGCATCGCTTTGCGGTGCGGCACGTCCAGCCTGGCCACGTAGCGCTGGAGGAAGAGTTCCTCGCGTGTGAGCGACGCCACGGTGCGCATGGCATCGAGCGCCTCGGTGAGCACCTGCGTCGACTTGCCGTACGCCGTCTGCTGCTCCGCCTGCATGCCCGTAATCATCTTCATCTGCAGTGCACCCGCCAGCGCAATCAGGGGCACACAACCGAGCACGACCAAACACAGCTTCCACGAGGCACCGCCCGACGAGAAGGCAATGGAGAGACCGGCCACGAGCGAGACAACGCCGGACAGCACGACACCAAGACGACCTCCCGAGAGACCTTGAATGAGCGTGGCGTCAGTTGCAAGCGATGCAGTCAGCTTGCCCGACTGATGCTTCTCTTCGTCGTAAAAAGCCATCTCTTGGCGCACCATCGAGTCAAAGGTTTGCTGGCGCACGCGCAGTGTGAGCGCCTCGCCCGCCCACGTCAACATGTACATTTGCAGGAACATTCCAATGCCATTGGCGGTTGCCAGAACAAGGAACATGGCCGACCAGAAGTTTGCGCCCGAGCGCAGTTCGTCGCGCGGCAGCGTAAAGACGTTAAGAACCTCGGAGAAGAGCACGGCAAAGAGGGGCATGACCACACCGGAGGCGGCCGCGCCAATGGCACCCAGAATCATTTGGACGAGTTCGGGGCGGTTCATGCCGTAGATGCGCCACACCGAGACGGGGTAGATGTCGTCGGGGACCTCGGGGTCGTCTTCGTCGACGATCTCCTTGAGGAAAAAGCGGCTGCTTCCACCGCTCTTCTTCGACTTGCTGATAGCCTTGATGGCGGCAATGTTGGGAGCCGGCTCGTTGACACTTTCGAGACGCTCTTGTTCCTCGGCAAGGGCCAGTGCCGAGATGGCGTTCTCCTTCTCAAGGCGATGCGCCTCCTCGTCGACCTTGCCCGACATCTGCTGCGCATCCACGAGTGCCTTAAAGGCCCCATTATGGTCGATGAGGTCGTTCCACTTGCCCTCCTCCAGCACCTTGCCCCCACCGAGCACCACAATCTTGTCTGCGTCCTGAACCGTACTCAGACGATGCGCAATCATGACTGACGTGCGGTCTTGCTTTGCTCGGTCAATCGCGTCCTGCACCTTTTTCTCGCTCTCCGTGTCCAGCGCGCTTGTCGCCTGTGCAGAAAAAAAAGGAAGCAACGTAAATCGTGAGTAAGCGAAAAAAAAAGGGAGGAGAATCAATAAAACAATATGTTTACCTCATCAAGAAGAAGAATGCGAGGATTGCGCATGAGCGCACGGGCAATGCAGATACGTTGCTTCTGACCACCCGACACATTGGCACCGCGCTCACCGACAATCGTGTCGTACTGGTCTGGCAATGTCTTGATGGTCGTGTGGATGTTGGCCTTGCGCGCAGCAGCCTAATTATAAAGTGATAATGTATGAGAAACCAAGCGCAAAATGTGATGATGGATAAAATAATAATAATAATAATAATAATAATAATAATAATAATAATAACAATAAATTATTATTAATAATATTATAATTATATTTTTTTACCTTGACGTCTTCGAGGGACGCTTCGCCGTTAGGAGACGTGATGGAGATGTTGTCCTTGATGCTGAGACCAAAGAGCGATGGTTCTTGCGACACAAGACCAAGGTTCTCGCGCAGCCAACGCACGTTGAGCGTGCGGATGTCAACGCCGTCGAGCAGCACCTGCCCCTCGTCGGGATCGTAGAAGCGCTCAAGCAGCGCAATGCACGTCGATTTGCCGCAGCCACTGCCGCCCACCAATGCCACTGTCTGGCCTGCCTCAATCACCAAGTTCAACTTGTCCAACACAGGCACATCCTTACTACAGAAAAATAAGTTGTCGTGTCACAAGACGCTCAATCCACCTCGTTTTAGTCCCGTACCGAGAAGGATAGGCAAAGGAAACATTCTTAAACTCAATGCGACCCTGGCACGACGCCGGCTTAAGACCTTCCTCGGACAGCGGATCAACAGCGCTCTCGTGCTCAATCTGCTCGTAGATGGAGTAGGCGGCACTCATGCCCTTGGCCACCTCGGCCATGGGCGGCGCTGCATTGCCCAGAGAAAAGGCCGCAAGAAGCACCGCAAAAAACACATTTAAAAGCACGCCTGAGGTAATGGCGTTGTCCAGAATCAGCACAGAGCCATACCAGAACGCAAGCGCATCCGTTCCAAACAGGAAAAAGTATGTCAGCCCTAAAATAGAAACACGAAGAGAGCGTTGTAAGAATCAAAAAGTACTGAAGCTGCAATCACATCATACCCATTCCAATGCCCTGCATAAGTCCACGTCGCTTGCCCACCACGAAGGCATCTTCAAGGTTGTTTGCATATCGCTGCGACTCCTTCGTTTCGCCCTGGAAACTCGCCACTGTCCGGACTGCACTCAACACCTCCTGAGCAACACCACCTACACAAAAATTCCACAAAAGTAACAAGTTTGAGTATCATAAAAACCATTGGTTGTTTCTGGTTATCTGACCTGCTTTGGCGTATGCTTCTTGGCTCTGAGCGGTGAGCGTGACCATCATCTTGCTGAGGAACATTCCGCTCATGGCAAGCAGTGGGAATGCCGCACACATGACAGCTGCAAGTCGCGCATTACGCACAAAGGCCAGCACAAAGCCAGCGACAAAGGTTGTCAGATGAATAAGGGCCATGGTGAGTTTCTCGCCACAGGCATTCTGCAGAATGAGCGAATCTGTGACCACGCGCGTGGTCAGCTCACCGCGCTTCTCCATGTCGAACCAGCCCACGTCACGACGCAGCAACGACTTGACGTACATGATGCGCATGCGGTGTGTACGACGCTCGGCAATCATCGTCAGAGGCATGGCGCCAAAGTAGCTCATCACCCACGTTCCAATTGCAAGGTACACAAACCTGTAATAAAAAGAAAGAAGAAGAAAAGAAAAAGAAAAAACAAAAACGAGGGTTAAACGAGTTTGTTTGTTTGTCAATAATTGTATTCCTACCAAAGAGTCTGTTTGAGTAGCTCCGCCTGAAACTCACTTTCCGTCTGCGTGCTGTTCTCCGACACGAATCCCGTGAACACATCGATGGTGTTGCCAAAGACAACCGTCTACAGCACCACAGGAGGACGTGTCAGACAGGGCGGTTGGATCTCGGGACAGCTCCACATGTCACCCACACAACATATTCCGTCGGATGCGACAAACAAAACAAAGACGCACAGCCGCGAAACAAGACAACCAATGCAGCAACGATGCCCACGTATACAAGGGAACCCTCAAGGGTAGTCCGATGCGCCGCAGAGCGCGGCCATCGGGGCCAAACTGGCGGTGCACGCGCCAACAAACATTGCTCGACCAACCCCTGGTATCATTTCGTAACAGGACGCGCCGCATTCCCCAGCCCATCCAGTATCTTACCATAAGAGGCAGGTTGGTGCCCGTGATGATCGATGCGATGATGCCGATGACGATGACGACCTTCTCCACTGCACAGAAAGAGAGAGACACACAAAAAACACATTTGGGATCAGCCGAGCGTATTTTTTTTTGAACCGTGGCTCTTTAATGTCGCTTTTTCAGCGTCTTCTTACGGCCCGTGCTGTAGCGGAAGAGCAACGCAGAGAAGGGGACCTTCTTCTCCTCCTCCTTGTCGGCCTTGCCCGAGCCGTCAGCAGGCTTGCCCTTGTCAATCTGGGGGTGGAGATGGGGCACAGAGTGTGTGAGATGCCGACGGAAGCGCACAGCCGCAACGGACTCACCTTGGCGCCGCTGCTGTCGAGATCATCCATGCTGATGACATTGCCATCGGAGGCGATGAGCACGTCGCGTGACTGTGCGCGCGATGCCTGCGTGCGACCCGACGCTGTCGCCGTGTCTTTGCCCATTGCCACGCGTCTGCTGCTGTGCTGCGGGGGGGGGGTATTCGGCAATTGGTGAGTGCGTATTGGTAGTGGGCGCGCACACGTGCACTTTGCTGCTCGACTTACATGAATTGGGTCAAATTGAATGGATTTCTATTTGATATTTTGATTCTTGACCAACCCAGATTTTTTGAAAAACTCCCAACCACAGTGATAAGAAAAGATAGAGATCTCGATCGGCTGGAGCGGCCAGGTTCTCCGGTTCATCTTTATTCCTTAGTCAACAAGTCGACTGGGTGTTTGGATGAATCGGTAGTGCAGCATGAAGAGTGGTGGAAGGACGAGTTTGACTCACTTGATTTCACATCGAAAATATGATCATTATGACTTGATTTCACATCGAAAATATGTTCATTATGATCGAGTGAGTAAAATTCGACGTTGCAATCATCCATCTTCATTTTTTAGTCAACGTTGAGCCAACTCAGCCAAGGCGGACGGGCCAACGCCACTTAATGTTTTGAATGGATGACCCAAAAGATTAGATTCCGAGTTTGACTCATTCGAGTACAATAATAATAATTATAACTATAATTATAATTATATAAATAGTAACTTTTCACTCCATTTATTCCCTAGATAGGTTGTAAAATGTAAAATGTCATTCTCTCTAAACAATTGAACAATAAAAACTTGAAAAAGATTAACTGTTTGACTGAGTTTTCATATTTGACTGAAGCACATTACACACTCATCGCATTCGGTAGTGGCACTCGTTCTTGACTGCGTCGTTTGCGCCACTGTACTCGTACGCAACGACAAAGTCAAGATCACTGCAAAGAAAAACAGACGAGAAGGGGTGAAGTGAGAAGTCGGTGAGTGTCGGTGAGTAAATCAATGAGTGAGACTGGAAAAGTATTCTGACTGCCCTTTTGTGACGGTGCGCTCTTACCGTGGGTTTTTCTTGTTGGGAATGCACGAGAATTTGCCGGAGACGGTCTCTTTGTCGGAAATGACAATGGTCTCGGGAAGGTAGAAGACAGTCTGCAGATCAGGAGAAGGAGAGTAAGAGAGGACACACACACAAATAGAGTATAAGTAGTGACCTGTTTCCAGTGAGTGTTGTGACCGGGCGAAGTAGTAAAGCCAATGGGTTTGTGTGCGTGTGTGAACTCAACAGAGAAAGAGCAGACGAGCGCATGGAGGAAATCATTGCGAGTTGCCTAAGAAAGAAAGGGAAGGAGTGAGCAAGGAGAACAAGTGAGACACACCCAGAGAGGGTTAAACAAAATAATAGAGAAACTATAGAAGGAGAGACAGAAAGAAACAAGTAATAGAAAGAAACAAGTAATAGAAAGAAACAAGTAATAGAAAAAAACAAGTAATAGAAAGAAACAAGGAATAGAAAGAAACAAGAAATAAACAAATAAAAAGAAACAAGTAAAAAAGAAAGAAGTAATTCAAAAACGCCATGGAAATCAATGGTATCGTCTTACAGTGATGGACCAAGGAAGAGTAAAGGCCAATTCGTCTTTAGTCACAGTACCAATGTCAATGCTCAAAATAGGCCCAGAGGTGGTTGCAACCTGCGCAGGATCAACACAGTCCACCAGTGGTTCCTACGCACAACAGACACAGAGAAAAAGAGAGAGTCAATCATTGTCATTTCGGTGTGAATTACACTTTACTTTGAGTGCAATGTCTTTGATGATTGACATGTCAAATCCATAGACATTCTCCCACCAGTTGATCTTCTCTTCTTTGTAGTCACCGTCTTCAATCGCACAGATTGACAGATGTGCCTTGTCCGGATAGATCAGACCATTTGGGACCTAACCACACACAAAATATTTATATAAATATGAGTGCAACATCTGTCACCCCCTCAGTAAACACTCCTCTCCCACTCCATTCCAAATACACCACTCCCCTCCATCTCTCTATCTCGTACCAACCACTTGTCGCGTGCATAGAGCACTGTGTCCAACATCGACTCGTACAACAGACAGTATCCCATCCACTCTACGACCACAAAAACCGTCATTTCTCCGTTCTCCCCCTTGCTTTCTCCCTCACACCTGAAATGATAATGTCGACCGACTCAACGGGAAGTTCGACTTCTTCGACTTTTCCTTTGATCAAAGTAATGGCTACGAAACAATCAAACACAATCAGCAGTCTGTCTCATCTCTCTACCACTTTGTTCTGTCTCTCTATCATGTTGTTCTGTCTCTCTCTGTCTCTCTTTCTATCACGTTGTTCTGTTTCTCTCTGTCTCTCTTTCTATCACTTTGTTCTGTCTCTCTCTGTCTCTCTTTCTATCACGTTGTTCTGTCTCTCTCAATCACTTTGGTCTCTGTCTCTCTGTCTCTCTTCTGTTCGTACTGTCGGCAAAACCGTTACGCTCCACAATCCACTTCGCCTGATCAATGATGTTTGAACAGTCAATCCCAATGACCTTGGCGGCACCTGCATTGGCTGCAAACATGCACAGAATTCCTAAAAACATCAAAAAAAAAGGCAAAGTCTCAAAAACCCGAACTCAAAAACGATCAAAAGGAATAGTTTGTACCGGTGCCACAGCCCACGTCAAGGACGGTTTTGCCCTTGAAGAGGTGCTTGTTCTGGTAGATGGCGCGGCGGTACGTGAGCGTGCGCGTCTCGTCCTTGAGCATCTCCTCGTGGATCCCTATCAGGCGACGCGTTAGACTCCACCCTGCCCATTCTACGGGCCCTGCGGCGCCCCTCTGCGCCACATCACACCCCGCAGCGTGCGGCAACCCCCCTCCACCGTACCAAAGTGCGCATACGAGTCGAAGTAGTAGTCTGCGCTCGTCATGCTTTCGCCTTCAACCTTCTTCTTCTCCGCCTCCTCCTGCGCCACGACGGGCTCGACAACCGGCGTATCGACCTACGAATGCACACACACATGCACCTGTCAAGCCCCTCCCAACACGCCAAGCAAACGTACCTCCATGTTTTTCTTGTGAATAAAAGTGATCGGTGATGATCATTGATTGATCAATGAGTTGAGTCGTGATCAGCGACACTGGTCGATGCTCAGTCGCTCGGCGCTTCTCACTTCAATTGTTCAACCATGGCGGCGTCAGTGACCAACAACAAGACCGACTACACCGTGCTGGTGAGCGAGCCGGACCAGGAGGAGCCGATTGAGACAGTGCGCGTTCCCATCGACTTTGTGCAAATGGACGCTCTGGTACGCGACCGCCCCTCCTCTCTCTCATGTCTGCCCTTCCGCACGCACTACATCTCCCCAAAAGTGCCCATTTCTCTCTCTTCTTTCCCCTTTTTTTTCTTCTTCTTTTTTTTTTTTTTTCGCGTCTCACTCTGTCGCGTGTAAACGAGACGGAGGCCCCCACCCGCCTCGTCTGCCGCCCCACCCTGTCTGCACGAGTCCCACACGTCTATTTCTGCTCGCCACCACAGCGTCTTCTTGATTCCTTCTGAGTGTTCTGATCCGTTTTCACTTTTTTTTTTTTTTTTTCCATGACAGGTCGTAATGAAACTGCTGAAGCACTGCCGTGAATCGCTGCCGGACGCGTACGGCCGCCTGCGTCAGTCCACGTGTGCACTGATCGGCTGACACTGCATGGTCCTCTGTCTTGTGTAGGGTGATGGGAATGCTTCTGGGACTGTCCGTCGAGAACCGCCTGGAGATCACCAACTGCTGGCCCTTCCCGTCTGCCGACAGCACCGTCGACGTCGAGCAGTACGAGCGCGACATCATTGCGCTGTCGAAGGAGGTCAACATGGATCATCTGCAGGTCGGCTGGTACCAGAGCACGTACCGTGGTGCCGTCGACATGCACTCGCTTGTCGAGACACACGCCACCTACCAAAAAGTCATCGACGAGTCTGTTGTCATTCTTTACGGTAGCCCCATCGAAACATCAATCGAGTGCCCCTCCGATTTACTCAACCATGCCCGTTAGATCCACTGAGAATATCTCAGGGCACGCTGTCTTTGCGCGCCTTCCGACTGAGCAAGGAGTTCTTCGATATGTACAGTGAGCAGACGGACGCGACCTTCACCCCTCAGGGACTGCGCGACGCTGCCATGTCGTACGACAAGGTTCTCACCGAGATTCCCATTCTCGTGCACAACCCGCTTCTTGTCAACGCAATGCTCTGCTCCGAACTTGTAAGAGAGAACCAACAAAGTCGCAAGGCAGAGAGAAGGGAGAAGGGAGAGAGAAGGGAGAAGGAAAAAGAAAGAGATAGAGAGAGAGAAGGGAGAATGAAAAAGAAAGAGATAGAGAGGAAAAGAGAGAATGAAACAAAGCGAAAAAATCTAACACAAGCTGATATTTATAGAAAATGGACGACACTGACGAACGGCTGGACGTTCCCGGCAACTCCTTCCTGGAAAAGGTACTGCAATGCGCCTTTGTGTATCGGCACTGACATTTTTTTGGTGTAGTCAATGGAGTTTCTTGTGGAAGGAATTGACGAGCTGGCAAGTGAGCAAGGCAAACTTTTCATGTTCCAGCGACAAGTGCTCAAGCAGAAGCAGCAACAGCAGGACTTTTTGCGCCGCCGAGTAAGCATACTCACTCACTCTCTTACACACACACACACACACACACACACACAGTGCCCGTGTGTCTGAGTTTCTCTTTCGATCCTGCTTTCACTCACTCGCTCACACAATTGTTTTAGCGCGCCGAGAACGAACAGCGTGCAGCCAAGGGCGACGCACCGCTGCCCACGGATCCCGACAAGCTGGCGTCGACCAACCCGTTGTTCCGTCCTTTGCCTCAGCCATCGCGTCTTGATGCGCTGCTCGTGAGCCATCAGGTTGCACAGCTTGCTAGTCAAGTCAACGAGTTTGCTGCGTCGTCGTATGGTCAGATGTTTGTCATTAAGGGGCTTCAGGAGTAGCCGCAAAGAGAGATATATATTATCAGGATTCGAGTGCGAGAGAAAGAAGAACAAGAGAATACAATGAATAACTATCTTCGTGAGGACGATGAGACATGTTTGACGAGCGGCGGAGCGGGCGTTGCAGAGGACCAGGGAAACCAGGCTGAGCTCTGGTGGCGCTCGACGAGTGCTGCATTGACACGCTTCTTTTCTGCGCGAGTGAAGCGCAGGAGAGTGCTGAGCGCACGGACGAGATGGAGGGACTGCGAGGGAGTGTCGCCAGCGCAGATGTAGTTGAGCACAACACACTTGAGGTAGTCCATGTTGATGTCGTCGTCGGTGTCTGCGTTGTCTGCGGTCGTCGTCGTGGTGGTGGTAGTAGTGGGCGGAGGGGCGGGTGAGGGGTCCGTGAGGGGGATGTTGTGGAAGGAAGGGCTTCGGGTGTGCTCTGTGGGTGCTGCTGCTGCTGCTGCTGCTGCTGCTGGGGGTGGCGTGGGCGTTTCTGTGGTGCTACCGTTGCTGCGAAGTTCCTTCTGCAGTGTCTTGGTCAAATCGACAATGCGCTGCTGCTGCACTCGTAGTGCGCGAGTGTGCTCTTCTTGGTCTGAGATGCGCTCCGTCGCGGCCGTGTCCAGTTCGTCGCGTAGCTGTGCCACTTCGGCGTCAAGTTCCCGCACGCGGTTGCGTAGTTGTTGGATCAGGGCGAGTTGCTCTTCGTCGTCGTCACGCTCCGTGTTGAGTGCCACAGCAAGGTCGCGCGCTAGCTGGTCAGCCTGTGCGTGCGCCTCGTCCAGGTCGCGCTGCAGCGTGTGCACTGTCTCGCGTAGTGTCGACGCGACCGCTGCCTCACCTTGTGTCTCCGTCAGTCGTGTACGCAGTCGCTCGCATTCGCCCTCGAGTCGCCGTGTTTCAGCGCTGTGGCGTGTGTTGAGTGCGTCGCGGTCGGCACTGCTCGCCGTGCTTGCGCGCGTCAGGTCCTCGCGCAGTCGGGCCATCTCATCGTCTTTGCGTTGTACCACGCGTTCAAGTTCTTCGGCGGCGGCCGCCTTGAGACGCACCGTGAGCGATTCGCGCTCCTTTGCCGTCCGTTGCATCGTCTCGACGAGCGATCGAGCCGCGGCCAATTCGCGCGTCTTCAGATCAATCTCACGCTCCAGACGTCTCCTCTCCTCCTCAAACTCCGCCGATAAAGCCAGTGGTGATGGTGGTGCCACTGCAGGTGGTGCTGCGGTCGGCACTGCAGCAGTAGAAGCAGTGGCGGCGTCTGGCGAGGGCGTAGGTGCGTCAGCGGAAGCAACCGCCTCCAATTTCAGTTGGAGTGCCGCTCGTTCTGCGGCATCCTTGGCGCGCTCCGTCTCGTGTGAGGCGAGCACCGACGCAAGAAGGCGTTCGGCGTCGTCGGCGCGCCGTGTCTCGGCGTCCTTCTCGGCCCGGCACTGCGTGAGTTCGTCGAGTGCGCAGCGCAGTCGCTCTTCGTTGACGTCCAGCCGATCCTGCACCAGTTGGATGCGTTCGGCACGTCGACGCACCAGCGCCACAAGCTCTTCACGCGTACCGGCCTCCTCGGGCGCCCCTCCGCGGCGAGGAGGCGAGCCAACCACAGCCGAGAGTGTCGTGTCACTCCTGGCCGTCGCTGTCGACGCCGCTGCTGCCGCTGCTGCCGCCGGTGCCGCTGCTGCCTCCCCGTCAATATTCAGGTTTTGCTTCAACGACCGAAACATGATACAGAGCAAGGCAAATGAACCAATGGCAATTGAGTTTGGGTCTGAACCGATCATTGACGGCAATGATCAAGTTCGATAACGAATTTATCGTTTTTGAGTTCATTTATTTCACTAATAAAATAATAATAATATTCACAATGTTGAAGGTCGTGCTGTTGCTGGTGATACTCTCACTCACGCTTGTTGATGGGACGGAGATCTTCTTGTACGGATGTCGTTTAGTTTGTGAACTACAGTCACAAACAATTAATTTTTTTGTTGTTTTTTGTGTCTCTTTTTTTTTTGGTTTTGTGTTTTGTTTTTGCGCTGTAAAGGGAAGCAGACGGACGGAAACTCACGATTGATGCGGACGAGGTGGAGCACTCAGGGACAGTTTCCGTGGGAGGCCTCAACGGTGCGGATCGGCCCAGCGAGAAAGCGACTGATCAATCATTTGTTGTGTTGTGTTTAGTTGGAACTTCTTTGACGAGTCTCCTGAGCGAAATTGCGTCGTTGCGCACGCTCGTACAGCAGCTGAACGAGACGCTTGTGGAGACCGTGCAAGCCCAGGCGGGGCTGGCGGGGGCGTCGGGGCCGCCCAGTGGCGTGCAGTATTTTGCGTCGAGCGGGACGTTTACTGTGCCTGAGGGGGTAACCACAGTGCGCATTGAGGTTGCGGGCGGCGGGGGCGGCGGGGGCGGCAGCAGCGGCGCTGGTGGACCCGGCTCGCAGTCGAAGATTACGATTTCAGGGACGGAGTACATTGCCAAGGGTGGGGCGGGGGGCGTGGGCGAAGGCTCGTCGACGTCGGGCCAGCCACCCACAGCACAGTCGACCGGCACATGCGGCATTGTGTTGCGCGGCAAAGGTGCCTCTGGCGGCCAAGGGATGCTTGAGACAGGCGGTGGGAACCCGCACGGGACAGACGGAATCGCGGGAAATCTGTAAGTTCATATGAGATGAGGAAAGAAACGAAGTGATAGAAGAGAGAGAAAGAGAAAAGCAAAGTGACAGAGAGAATCTTAAGTGATAGCCAAGAGGAAAAAAAGAAAGTAATAGAGAGAGTTCAAGAGAGAGAGAGAGAGAGAGAGTTCAAGAGAGAGATAGAGAGAGTTCAAGAGAGAGAGAGAGAGAGTTCAAGAGAGAGAGAGAGAGAGTTCAAGAGAGAGAGAGAGAGAGTTCAAGAGAGAGAGAGAGAGAGAGAGAGAGAGAGA
>CALSCP010002643.1:70940-87284 GCA_943704425.1 Ministeria vibrans ATCC 50519
GCCGGCTATGTGTTGATTGAGTGGTGATTGTGCACTGATCGTTAAGTTACACTGAACACACGCACGAGAGAGAGAGAGAGAGAGAGAGAGAGAGAGAGAGAGAGAGAGAGAGAGAGAGAGAGAGAGAGAGAGAGAGAGAGAGAGAGAGAGAGAGAGTGTGTGTGTGTGTGTGTGTGTGTGTGTGGGGAGAACCGAGAAACAAACAGTTTCGAGACTCAATCAATCTTAAAATGTATAGGTGTCTTGTTGAAGTGAGTGTGACGCCCCTGACCCAAGCGAGTGTGGCCATTGGAGGTGGAGGGACGGCCGTTTCGGGCGGATCGTTTAAGGGCGCAGCGGGAATGGCCGGCTATGTGTTGATTGAGTGGTGATTGTGCACTGATCGTTAAGTTACACTGAACACACGCACGAGAGAGAGAGAGAGAGAGAGAGAGAGAGAGAGAGAGAGAGAGAGAGAGAGAGACAGAGAATTGTTTTCACCCGTATACAACCGCATTTTTTTATATCTTTATTCAGTTCACGTTCACTCTGTTTTTTTTTTACTGCATTGAGAGCAAATTTTTGATGATCGCTTGATGAGTAATTTTTAAGGGTAAAACGGACTCAAATTGGTCTTCAGCTGAACCAGTCGCACTTGAGCTCATAAGCGACTCAAGACACTCGGTGAGTTCGTCCTTGGAAAACCTAAAACGCAGAAGAAGGTTAGTCATTGTCATGATAGGTGAGGGTTAGACTTGTCGAACTAGGTAGTGTGAGGGAACGTCTTGTGCCATCTGTTAATCTTACTTTTCTCCCTTTGTTTCCAATAAGCGGATAAACTCACTGCGTTCCAGTGACTCTGATCCACTCAATAATTGAAGCGCCTTTGAAATATCCTCTTCAGTCGTTCCTTCAACCGGCGAATAATTATAAAACACTTCACAAACACCTCAATCAATCAGAATCATTACACTTTGCCTTTCTCTTTCTCTTACACATTATTGCATCATTGAAACTGACCAGCTGATCTTCTTCTCTGTCACTTTTCACTCGTTCTCGCACTTCCTTCTTCAAATCTACACAAATACATCGCATTCACAACAAAAACAATACAGATAGAGTGCAATCATAAAAAAAATTATTACCTTTGATTTGTGCGTTTGAAATGTAAAAGCCGAGAGCACGAAAGATGTTGGGAAGAAGAGAGACAGAGAGAAGAGGGGAAATGGAATGAGGAGAGGAAGAGAGAGGAACGAGTTGGGAGTAGAAGAAGAGGAGACGGAGAGACGGAAGGAAGTGGGGCGAAGGAAGAGGGGGAAGCGACGTGGAGGAGGAGGAAGGGGGAGGAGGGAGGGCGAGGTGCCATTGGAGGAGAGCGGAGTCGGGGCCGGCGGTGGTAAAGAGGCAGGAAGAGGTGTGAGTGAGAGCGGTAATGGGAGAGCCGTGAGCAAGGATGGCGTGGTGGTGGTGGTGGGGAGGAAGCAGATGAACGCCCAGGTGGGAGTGGATGGCAAACGCGGCGTAGGAAGGGTTGGAAGGGATGGGAGTGTGGTGGTGGATGGGGTGCGGGAGATGAGGGTGCGGGGCGCGAGTGGTGCTCAGACATGCTTTGGTGGTGCTGTCGAGGGTGCGCACTTGGTGGGTGTCGGTGGTGACCAGGAGACGCGTGCCGTCGTCGCTTGCGGTGATGGTTGTGGGAATTTCTGTGGTGCTCAGGCGGGTGCGACTGAGCAAACGCACTCCGTTGGCGACACACGACTGTGATAAATCGTACTCCACTAAATACCGGTCTTCGCCGACAGAGACAAGTCGGGCGACGGTGGAACTGGACACAAACGTCACCGAGCGAATGGACGCGCGATGAGAGCGGTACTTGCCCACATAGCGCCATGGAAAGGTGATGTCATGGTCCAGCACAGCAACAGTCCGTTCCAGTGCGGCTGCCTCTGCCTCTTCAAGTCGCTGGTACAGTGCCACACAGCGGTCTGCGTCTGCCGTGGCCATCCACTTCCCTTCCGCACTGAAACAGATGTGAGTAATCGCCTCGCGCGACCGACGGAACTGACTGCGTTCCGACAAATCCGACAGTGTCAGCGGATCGAGCAGCTGCAAATGACCCGTGAGCGACCCAACAGCGACTGTGGTACCCAATGGATCATACGCAAGCACAGAGACCATTAGCGGCTTCGCATTAGGCTCACTTGTGACGTGCAGTAGGCGTGTGGCCACCGTGCGACGTGCCTTGTGGTCCACCAGCTGAGCCACCCCAGAGCGCCCCGCCACAACCACATGTTGTGGCTGGGGATGTGCGAATGGTGCGGCAGCCACTGCGTATGCGCCTGCAGAGTGGCCCTGCAGCACCACCCGCAACACTTTGTCGTTCTCGACGACACTTTCCCTCTCCTCAGGCGCATCTTCCGACGACGCAAGGCACACTGTTGCACTGCGACTCAGCATCACAAAATCCGGCAGTGCCGTCAACTCTCTATCGCGCGACGACGCGTTGGCATCGTAACGTTTCTTGCACTGCCTTCCAAAAGACAGGTGCTGCACAGAACCCACGTCGAAGCAAGCGTATTCCTGCAGCAGCTGAAAGCGAGTGTTGAAGATGCGCACGAGTCCTTTGCTGTCGCCTGTCGCAATCACACGTGACTCTGGTACGTAGGCAACCGCAGACACCGCGGACTTGTCATGGACGCGTACGACTTTGCGCGCATAGTACGACTGAGGAGCACTCGTGTGGGTGGCCCACGCGACCAGATCGCCGTTGACCGTGCCCGTCACTGGCGTGTGCGTGTCGTGCACAAACGTGGAGCGAGTAAACCGACTCACAGCCCGCTTGAACTGCTCGGCGCGCGGTCGTTCCAGGCGCTGTACGGATGTCTTGGTGACAAAAAAGACGGCGGTCGCACTTGTGCAAATGAGCTGGGAGTCATCGGCGCCAAAGCACACTTGTGTGACGCGTGCATCGCCCTCCACCCGCGGCAACAACTCGTCCACCACCGCCTTGTCGCCCCCCTCCACATTGCTCCAGTCCCACACACGAATGCGCTGCCCTTTGCCATCGTCGTCGGAGGCACTGCGACCGACCGACGCCACAACGGTGCCACTGGGTGACATGGCGAGCACGTCAACGCCGCCTTGGTGAGGCGCAAAGAGAGTGCGCACCGCCTTGCCTGTTGTTGCGTCCCATACAGCCAAGAGACTGTCGTCGCCGCGGTCACCGGTGGCAAGCCAGCGACGATTGGCGCTGGCGGATGTGGAAGAAATTGTGTTGACGTGCGCCTGCAGCAACACTTGCGAGTTTGTCGCAAGGTTGTGCACCACGCCGACCGTGCCGCACGCGTAGAAGATGCGCTGGTTGCCCTTGTCACCGTCTTCGTCGTTTGTTACGTTGTCCACTGTCGATGTGTATTCGTCGTCAACAAACGTATTGATGCCATACGCATGCTCGAGTCGAAGCCAAGGTTCCTCCGCCATCGTACAAAGACGTGTACAGACCACAGAGGGAAAAAAACTAACAAGCAATCATGATCGGTGGGATTTGGTGTCTTCAAATCATTACCATGGCAACGCGAAATAAATTAATTTCTTTCTGCTCTTTTTTCAACTGTCGCTCACCACGTCGTCTTGACGTCAACAGTTCAATATCATTGTGCCCTATTGACAACTTTGTCCCTCTTTATTCTTACAACTTTGCCCTGCGTGCCGTTGCCAAGGTCACCAGCGTCTTTTGATGACTTCGATTTTGTGCACCTGGCTCAATGAAGAGTTGAAGCTCTCAAAACCCATCGGTACAAGAAGCGTGCTCTCTACATTGCCCACATCGCTTGTCAATTTCTGTCAAGGCTGAAAAATTCATTTTTTTGGTTGTCAGAAACGGATCGCTTTGCCGAAGCATTTTGCAACGGCTACCTGCTTGGCGAGATCCTCCATCGCCATGGCCTACAGGTACGCCTGTCGTTGTTCTTTTGATTTCTTCTTCTTCTCCTGACAAATCTTTTTTTGTCTGGCAGGACAACTTGAAGGCGTTTGTGCGCGGCAACACTGTGGAAGCCAAAACACGAAACATGACGCTGCTCGAGCCCACGCTGCGTCTGCTACACATCCCCTTTGACATTAAGACGGCTCGTGATCTCATGGAGGCGCGCTCGGGCCTTGCCAATCGACTGGTGCAGCAGGTGTATGTTGCACTGCAGCGCATGCAAGAGCGCGGTCAGACTGCCACGTCGCTCCGCACTGCACGCGGCGATGCCAAGACGCTCAGCGACGTACACAATCACGATCGCTTTGCTCAGCTGCTGGTGCAGTCGTCGGAGCGCCAGACCGACGTGGACATGCGCGAAAAGGTCGATCGACGATTCAGTGCGGAAGCGCAACAACGACAACTGCTGCTCACCGAACGCGAGCGAGCACAACGCGAACGTGAAAAGTCCAAACGCACAGAAGAGGTGAAAAGGGCAGCAGAGCGACGGCGTGAAGCAAAACGTGCCTACGACAAGCGCATTTTGCAGCAGCAGCAGCAACAACAACAACAGTCGTTTGTGCTGCCCTCCTCCGAGTCATTTGCGCGCTACTCCACGCGCTCCTCCACAACCACCACTCCCGCAACGACCGCTTTCTCGCGCAGTCATGGTTCAATTACCTCTCGCCGTGTCTCACAGCCCCACCAAGAAGATGGCGACAGTGAGCAAGCGGCCATCGAAGTGCACGAGAGCATTGGCGCATTTGAGGCGTCACTGCGCAAGTTTGGCATTGACCCCGACAACAGCAACACCAACAGCACACTTGACTCCAGCGCCACTTTTACCGCTCAAAGTCCCGCGGTGCTTGAGCCACTTCCCACCATCACCACCACCACCACCGCCGCTGCCACAACAACACCACCACCACTACCAACAACAGCAGCAACAGCAGCAACAACAACAACAACAACAAAAGTTGCACCTGCGTCAAGCTCACTCGCAGCGGACGCGACAATGACTCTTGGGGGCACTGACCATGAGTACACGGACGAGTACATTGAGAGGATTCGCGAGCGCAAACGCGACGAAGAACTGGCGCGACGAGAGCGGGAGAAGCGACGACGCAAGGCCATGGTGGACGAGCAGATGGCGGTGGCAGCGCTGGAGGAGGCGCAGCGCGAGGAGATGCTACTGGCCAAGCTCATGCGCCAGTCGATGTTTGAACGTGGGATTGCAGCGCAGCTCATGCAAACGCGACAAGAGAAGGATGCAATACGGCAGAACCGGCTATTGCGCGAACGGCAGATTGCCGAGCGCCGTCAGCGTGAGTACGAGGAAGCGTTGGTGCGCGAGGCACAGTTGGCGGCACTGGCACGCGAGCAGCACGAGCGAGAGGTGGAACAGGAGAGGAGCGAGTACGAGGCAGAGGTGGCACGGCAGCAGAGCGAGGAGCGCGCTCAGCACACACGCATGTGCCGTGGGATTGTGCTGGAGATGGTTGCAATGGCGCAGCGACTAGCAGAGTATCGTGTGATGGTTGGTGGGGCGCAGTTTGTCCCGTCGAAACTGCGACGCGAGTGGCACACACTGTTTGTGGCGGGTGAGTCACTCGAGTACAAGAGTGGAGAGAGTGCAGACAATACGAACCACACGGAACTATGCGACACTGCCGAGTCGCTTTTGCGCTCATTTGACTTTGACGAGTACTGCGCTCGCAATGGCGAATGGAGCGCAAGTGCCGAGCCGAACGTTGACACTGACAATAAGTGCAGTTCGACGCTCATGCACTGTCTTCAGCACATGCTCGACTATGCTGTGCCCACTCCGTCACCGCCCCCTCCACCCGTCTTCCCCAACTTTCCCATTCGCGCTGCACTCACTGGCAAACCGTTTACAGGCAAGTCAGAGGCACTCAATGTGGTTGCGCCGCGTCTGCGTCTCACGGTCATCCGTGTGCTTGATCTGGTGCGCGAAGGACTCGAGGCACACGACCGACAAGAGACTCAGCCACTGGGCGACGAGGCGCGACGTGATCGTATTGCAGCTGCCGCACGGGAGGCCGAGCAACGCGTGCGTGCCCTCAAAATGCCCTCTGAAGCAGTGCTCAAGTCAGCGGTGTCTGTGGAGGTGGACCCTTGGAACCTCGAGAGCATTTTGCAGTGTGAGATGCCACCGACACGACTACCAGCAAAGGTGGAAGAGGAGCCTGCCACAACGCGCCGTTCGCTGTCGAGCCGTGGCAAGAAGACGTCGCCTATGACATCACGGAAGGGTAGCCGTGCCATGAAGCCGTCGGAGCGACGTGCAGCTGACGAGGAGGCGGCGCGACAGCGGCTCATCGATCAGGAAGCGGCCGCGAAGAAGGAGCAACAGCGCGTGGCCGAGGAAGCGGCGCTCACGGAGGCGGTGGCTGCAGTCGAAGCGGAAGCGGCGGCGGCGGGGGAGACAGCGGCAGAGGAGGCGAGACAGATTGCAGAGCAGACGACCGTGCCAACGACACTGGCACAGTTGGGCAGTGAGTGTGCCCAGTTACTGCGCGAAGGTCGTGAAGTGAGTGATGCACTGTTGGTGCAGCTTGTTGCTGAGCGAGTGCGCTCCCTTGGTCGCGAGGAGGCGACGTCGCTTGCAGCCGGTTGGGTTCTCGATGGATTCCCGCAGACACGCGAGCAGGCGCGTCTACTTGAAGAGACACTGTCGGGCTACGTCGAAGGAGGTGCACCATCGACACACGCTGACGCAAGTGTGTCATTGCCCGGTCGCGCAACGGCCGTCCGTGCCCGTCGACGACCGTTCAAGTTGGGTGAACACATTGCATTGGCTGCCGATGATGATCAAGAGATGTGCGCACTACTGGCGCGACTGCCTGTGGAAGTGGAAAATGCAGTGGAGGACGCTGATGAGACGGTACGAATGAGTGTACAGCAGCGTCACGACGAGTTGGTGGCCTATGTTGCGGCGGCGATGCATGCCTCGCGAGAACAGCTCAACGACGTCAGTGTCACCAACGAGATGGTAGCCAGTCAGGCGGCTCAACTGCTGGTACAGGCAATTGTGGCGTACGATGAGCTTGAGGCACTTGAAGATGCGGCTGAGACGGCGCGCCGTGTGCGGTTAGGGGCGATTCAGGCAGCTGCGGAGGCGCGTGGCGCAGCCGAGCCATGGCAACCGGAACCGATTGTGAGTGGACTGGATGCGGTCGTGCTTGTCAGTGTGGACGACGAAGCGGTGCGACGTCGTGCACTGGGTCGTCGACTCGATCCACAAACGGGACATGTGTACCACTTGGAATTGGATCCGCCGGGTGTGCAGGACCAAGAGGGGACATTGGTTGCCACAGAAAGTGTCATTGGTGTGCACGATCGGCTGCAGCGCGTCAACGATGCGAATGGCGTTGGGGAGCAGTTGCGAGCACGGCTCGTGCAGTACCGACGAGAAGAATCGACATTTGAGAAGTGGTTTCGACCGTTTGAGACGCTGCGACTGGTGGATGGGGAGGCGCCTCAGACGACTGTCACAGAGCGTATTGAGGCTGAGATCAAGGGAATTGTTGAGCGCAAGCTCGAACGTGAGCGCCTCCGTCGTGATGCGGCAGCCAAGGCGCTTGAGGCGGCACGCCATTACGTGGACAATGCACTCGATACGCTCGAGGAGCGTCTGGAGCAGAGCCGCGCTGCATTTACTAAGCGGGTCTCTACAATGGCAGTTCGTCTGCAGCCACAGCTGGCAGCTGCAGCGGCCGAAGCTGCAGCAGCGGCAGCGTCACCTCGGAAGCGCAGTATCGCACGGCAACGCTCCAATAGTCGCGGCAAGAAGACGCCCGTACAAGAAGAGAAGCCGTTGGTTGTGGTGGAACATCGGGTGCTCAGCGCTATCTTTGCCGAAGGAGGACCCGGTGCGCCTGCGCCGTCGTCGCCGAGTCGTCGTCGTCGCGACTCGCCATCGCGGCGTCGTGCCTCCACGCCTACCATTGACACGACTGCAGCCGTCCGTGAGCTCCCCTTGCCGGTGCGTCGGGTGTCTACGGCACAGCGCACAGCGGAAGAACGCGAGCGCAATCGGTTTGTGGCCAACACGCACATTGATGAGCGCGAGGCACACACACTGTTGGTGCAATGGCAGGAGCTGGAGGACATCTATGTGGACGGCATTGCGAGCGTACTTGCGCAGATGCGACACGAGCGTGAGCGCACCTGGCGCTACTTCCATCTGACACGCTGTAACTTCCAACGCTTCCTGGCACGCCCCGACGACAAGCAGTTGCTGGTTGACACGTGGCTTGATGAGTATGCTCGCGTGGACGAAGACATGCGTGACGACGCAGAGACCAAGGCGGAGCTACACGCGCGCATTGAAGACCTACGCGATGCGCTATGGAGTCTGTGCGACGAGCGACGGCGCGAAAGCGACGAGGAGCTGCGTGCTGTGATGCAGCATGGCTGGCTCGCGGCCCACCTGGCCATTGTGGGCACCCTCTACCTGCGTCTGGCTCAGTTTGAGGCGGATCGTTTTCAGGAGACGGCGCAACTGCTTGACGACTACTTTTGTGGTGTGGCCGAGGCACGCGAGCCACACGCACTCAGTGAGACGGTCACCATTACGGCACAGCTCGCAAGTGTGACTTTTGACGACGCGAGCGGTGTCACATCGGAGGAACAACAACAGCCCGAGAGCGCCACAGCGCCTGGGACAACACGACGAAAGCACAAGATGGGTGTAAGTGGGGCGCGAGACAGCGCAGCAGATGCCGTGGCGGTGGGCTCATCGGGAGGAGCGTTCAGCGCTGGCCCGGCAGTGTCACCAGCAGAGAGTGGGAAAGTTCAGCTGGCCCGTGTGCGCGAGGGAATCGCACAGGCACGACAAGTGGTGGAGCGACGGGCCGAGTTTGCGCGGTGGATTGGACGGGAAATGGAGGAGAAGCAGCGGCGCAAGTTGGAGGTGTTGGAACAGCAGCAGCAACAGCAGCAGAAGAGAAAAGGATCGCGCGCAGGGTCAAGACCGCTAATGAGAGACAGAGATGAAGGAACAACGGAGGAAGTGGAAGAGGAAGAAGAGACGGAGGAGCAACGAGAGGTGAAGGAGCGGTTGAAAAGAGAGCACAGTGAGGCGATTGCGGCTGAGACGGCACGGCTTGAGGAGCAGCTGAATGTGCTCGAGCAACATGCAGTGGAGACAGTGGCACTGATGACCCGCAATGCAGCGGCGTCGTTTACACTGATGGACCAATGGCTAGGCGAACGGTTTCGCCTTGAGTGTGCGTCGGTGGCGACATTTGCAACGACGGCACGGGCTGCTGTGGAAGCAGAAGCGCCGCTTGCGCACCGTCTTGTGCTTGATGGTGCAACCTTTTACATTGACCGAGGCACTTTGGTTCATGCGCTGCCTGTCGCACCGGCGCCTGTGCCACCCATTGAGATTGTTCCAGAGTCGACGCCACTGCGCTTTTCGGTGGCTCAGCTGACTGGACTTCTTGCACAGTTGCGTCTGGTGGCCCTTTATCAGGAAGGGTCGGCGTTGGTGTCGGTGGCACAAGTGGTGCGTCTCATGGAGGCCCATGTGCGACTGGGCATTGATGCGTCGCTGCTCAGTGCCCACTGGCGCACTCCGCCCATCACAGGCAGCGATGTCAGTAGCTTTGCGCTCTCTCTGCCGCTCGACACGACGATCCCCTTGGGTGCACTTGTGCCGTGTCATCGTGTCGTAGTCTTGCTCTCGCGCATTTCTGAGCGTATCTGTGAGGCGGAGGCGGAGGCGGCAGTGCGTCTTGCGAGTGCACTTGCGCAATTCCGCTCTGCTGATGCCGATCGGATCGGTGTCGTTTCCCGTGCCACAGCCGAGGCTATTCTAAGCGACTTCCCTGTTCTCCCTGACACACAGCAGCAGCAGCAGCAGCAACAGCAACAGCCAGAGGACGGATCACTGTTTGACGTGCGCTCTGCGTGGCACTTCCTTCTTGTTGACATGTTCACAACGACGGGCAAGACTGACTACCGAGCACTTCTTCGCTCGCTCTGTCTCCATCCGTCCGACGGCGCACAGGGCCTTCAGCGCGCCGCAGAGCTTTTTTCGGAGCCAGAGCACATTGCAAGTGTGCTCATGCACGACCAACACCCAAGTGAGAGCACAAGCGCGGTCATTGAGCAACTAGTGGTGAGTGCACAGCACACACAGACACACATGACGTGTGGGGCGCTCGTGGACTGTCTACGACTCTCTGGGTCGCCCTTGTACGCGCGTGCCTGTCGCGCGTACAAGGCAATATAATCCCATTAATTTTAAATACTAATAAAGTTTGATTATGATAAAAACAATAATAATAATAAAATAATAATAATAAGAATAATAATAAGAATAATAATAAGAATAATAATAAGAATAATAATAATAATTAGTGCACTATAATAAACAGACTCAGATGTCGTAGACAAAATAGAGCATTAGAATGCAGGTTGGACGTTGCATGTCATGTGTGACTAACTTGATGTACACTATTGTACAGTGTATGACAAATCTCACCACGAACATATAAAAAAAGTGAAAAAAGATAATAAGTATTATTACATGTGAAAAATATATGGACCAGCATACGACTTGGTAGGAGATCCTGTAGCATTGAAACTAGAGTTAGCATTGGAACTAGAGTCCGTCTCACTGGAAGCAGAGCAGCTGGACGAGTCATCGTCCGTATCAGCCGACTCAGAGACAACCGAGCCCTCTGCGGTCGCGGGGAGAGTTGAAAAGGCAAACGACGGAGCAGTGCTGACCGTGTCAGAGCCCTCCAGACTTGACGTGTCGTCTTCCAGGTTGTTTTTTCGCACGCCGTTGATGGTCCAGTCGTAGTTTTGAAACTTGATGCGATGTTGGCCGGCAGAAAGAGTTGTCTGAAGCCTATAGCAAACGCACCAGGCAGGATCAACGACACGCGAAACAAACATCTCACCATTGTAATCACATAGTCTTACTCAAAGGCGGCTTTCCTCGGCATGTGTTCAATGATCCAGGGTAGAATACGGTCGCGTCCGCCAAAGTCGGCGACGTACCAGTAGAAGAGCTTTGAGCAGCGAATCTCGGTGTCGGTGATTTCGACGCCTCCGCCCTCGAGAAAGCCCTCGGTGGCCACTTGAAGTTCGCCGTCGAGGGTGGCGCTGGCGTAAGAGCGGATGGGCGGGCAGCCCTTGGCGCCGCAGACCAGGGCAAAGTGGATGCGAGGGTCGAGGCGCTCGAGGATGATGCGACGGCGTGGGTCGTTATGTGCGAAGCGGCGCTTGTGGAGCAGCCCTGCTTTGGGATTGCACCGCAGCACGCCGTGCTCCATGTCGTTGAGGGAGTATTCGATGCCGCCAATGACGTATGAGGCGCGGTTGAAGAAACGCGCACGTTGAAGGGCATTTCTAGGAGCGCCAAGGACTATTTGTGCGTGAATCACAAGCGAATTGTACATGTTGAGAAAAAAGGCACAGCGTTCGTTGTGGCTCAACTGGTCGAGGGAAATGCGCTGAAGGCGCTGTGTGGCGCACACATAGCGATGGTAGAGTGGCGACTGGCCAATGCCGTCGTAGTCCACACTGCGTCCGTCTGCAGAGAGAAATTCGTCGTACAGATCGTTGACGAGGGTTCGCAGGTGTTCGGAAAGCACATGGGCGGGGGTAATATCTTCGTTGCAGACCACACTCATGTTGAGACATCCCTACAGTGTGTGCCGAGAAGAGTGTTTGTCCTCAATGCACTACGTCAAAGACACAACGTCGTACCTTCCCGAACCGCTCATGGGCAATGTAGCGATAGGCGCCGTCGTTGTGAAACATGTGTGGGACGTCGCCATCGAGAGGGCGAAAGAGATGCTTGTCGATGGCGCGCGAGCACAGACTGATCGCTTCAGAGATGCGCATCCGTTTCACTTTCAAAAGGTAGTTCATTGCCTCAGAGCCAAGAAAGCAGCGGTTTCGCTGCAGGAGAGAGAGGGAGAGAGAGAGACAAGCAAGAACATAAGATAAACAAGAGAGGGTCACACGGGCGGTGGTGGCGGCGGCGGGAGCGGCCCGCAAGAGGGAGTTGAAGGGAAAGCGAGAGGGGATTCCATTGTGCCGGACACGAAAGAGTACCTTTCTGAACCGACCGGGCTGCTTGCGGTCGCCGGGCGCAATGGCAGCAACAAGCTCGGCAACAGCAACGGCGTCGTAGTCTTCGCGGATGGAGGGCGTGCATTCGACGGTGTTGAGAATGCCTTTCTCGTCGACAGTCAGCGGCAGGGGCGCCCGCTCGTCGTTGTCGCCATAGCTCTCCAAGAACGACATGAACGCGCCCGCGTCGCCCGCGACACTCTGAAGCTCGGCATTGCCGCCGATGTGGTACGAGCCGACAAAGATCTGGGGCACGGTGCTGCGGTTGGCAAGCTCAATCATTTCGTAGCGCCGTTCGGGAAGACGCTGCACGTCAATGTACTCCGCACGCACACCCAGCGCACCCAGACGCGCTTCCGTCGCCTTGCAGTACCGGCATCCCTTTGACGTGTACACCACAACGCGCGGAGGCATCCTTGTGTAACCGTTTCGTGGGGAATAACTATTACTTAGTTGTGAATTTGCGGTTTGGCAGTGTGGAAATTATTCAGAGTGTCTTTTTACCATCTGACTCGACGATAGAGCTGCTCGTCGTCACTTTCGGCCACATATTGGATACTACTGCAGTGGGAGGACGGCCAAGCGTGTTTCGGGCGCTCTAAACAGTCTCCACGAGAGGTTTATTGTGGTTTGTAAACTCATCCCAAACCAAAAAGGAAATGATAACAAATGCAAATGGAATGGAGAAAAGCAACAAAATACAGAGGTCATGGTGGCCGAGGGTGGACCAATGGAGGCAATACTAAGCATCCGTGGCTACGGAAAAGTCAGACACTGCGCGTTTTTCGTTTACCCAATCACAAATAATCCTCTCAAAATTCAAATTTGATTTTGATTACTTTTGAGTTTTGACTTTTCACAATTCACAATTCTTTCTTCCCTCATCGGCTTTTGATCGTCTGCATCTCAGTGCTCTGATCAAAACACCGACGAGCCCCAAAGAACCGCTCGCAACCCAAAATCCGTCGCCGGTCAACCACTCCGCCGCTCGCTCGTGTCCCGTTCCCTAGCGTAAGCCTTGGCCGCCCATTCCTCCCCCATCGCATGCGTCCATGCACCTCCTTTGACTTCTCTGTCGCCGTCTGCCGCGTGTGTGCGCGTAAGCGCTCAAACTAACGATCATTCGTTTGGAGAAAAAAAATAGGGGGGAAAAAAAAAAGGGAAAACAAACCAGTGCTCGTCTGTACACGAACGCCCATGGTGCGCATCCCATTTGGTGCGGCGATGCTAATGCGATCCGTCCGGGCGCGTCTCTGAGCGTCGCGCTGGTTTCTCAGAGCGTTGCAATAAAGCACGCGATAAGACAAACTCGCCCTGTGCGTGCGCATTCCTCCTTCCTCTGGCCCTGCATCCATTGCTGTTGTGTACTCCATCTCTCCGTCGTCTTGACCAGCGTCAAATCTTCCGTCTTTTGCTCGTTTTCTTTTTTTTTTCTTTTTTTTTTCTCTTCTGCTCATCTCGTCCCATCGATGATTTTCAACCAATGGCGGCTGGGACGAGTCCAGCCCCCTCCTACTGGGCTGTCTCATGCCATTGCCGCACTGATTGCGGCCCTGGGGATGGAGATGGTGTTGATTTCTCACACAATGACTTATCATATGAAAACCGCAGTGGCATGTGACTGATGATCATTTCTCTTTCCTCCTTTGCTTCTGCAGCCTCAGCTTCTGCGCAGTCGATTGGGCCTTACTCTTCAGCTTTCGCACGTCCAAGAGACTCTTGATTTCTTCTCGGAATTCGATTGGGAGCCAAGTTAGCGTGACACGCAGCTCAGCAGTTCAACACCACCTTCAGCACACTTCGTCATCATGTCAGCCCTCTGCGACCCTATTTGCTGCCCAGCTCCGACTGTGCCCTCTCCCACGATGACCCCCATCACCACCAACTCACCCACCGCCACGACGACTTCCCCTAAGACTACCTCTACCCCTTCTACGTCGGTGCCGGTGCTCTCGCTCAACGGCACCCTCTCGCAGCCGCAACTTGCGCGTCTCTTCAACAGCAACCACGCTGACAACAACCTCGCCTACTACGTTGTTGACCTCGCTCGCATCGAGCAGCAACACGCGCGTTTCCTCGAGCTCCTTCCGCGCGTCGAGCCCTTCTACGCCGTCAAGTGCAACCCGGACATTGAGATCCTGCGTGTTCTTGCGCGTCTGGGCACTGGCTTTGACTGTGCCAGTCAGGCCGAAATCGAGCTGGTCCAGAGCAACTTTGGCATTGACGGCAGTCGCATCATCTTTGCCAACCCGTGCAAGCCGGCGTCGCACGTGCGCCATGCTCGCGCCCACGATGTTGCCATGATGACCTTTGACAACGAAGACGAACTTGACAAGATCAAGCAGCTCTACCCGGACGCCCAGCTGGTCCTGCGTGTCCTCACCGACGACTCCTCCGCCGTGTGCAAGCTCGCCGCCAAGTTTGGTGCGAGCCCCGAACGCGTGCCGATGCTGCTGGCCCATGCACGTGCCCTGGAGCTCAACGTCGTCGGCGTGTCCTTCCACGTCGGCTCTGGCTGTCTCGACGCCAATGCCTTTGCCGATGCTGTGGTGGTTGCTCGCCACGCCATGGACGCCGGCCGCGCGTATGGCTTTGAGATGAACCTGCTTGATGTCGGCGGTGGCTTTCCCGGCACCGACGACGACGTTCACTCGCCCGTCACCTTCCCCCTCATTGCGTCGGTGCTCTCTGCTGCCCTTGACGAGCACTTCCCCGAAGACGCTTTCCCTGGTCTCCGCATCATTGCCGAACCCGGCCGCTTCTACGTCTCCTCTTCGCACACCCTCTCCGTCTGCATCATCTCGCGCCGTCGCAACTGGAGTCCCGACGCGCCGCCACCCGCCGCTCCGTCCTCCATCATGTACTACGTGAACGACGGCGTCTACGGCTCCATGAACTGCGTTCTCTACGACCACGCCGTTCTCGAGCCTGCGCCTCTCTTTCCCACCACCTCCGACTCCCGCCTCCCGTCGTCTGTGTGGGGTCCCACCTGTGACGGTCTCGATTGCATCACCAAGACGGCTGTGCTCCCCGAGCTCACCACCGGCGACTGGATGGTTCTCGAGAACATGGGCGCGTACACCCGTGCTGCGGGGTGCACTTTCAATGGAATGCCCCTGCCTTCCGTCTACTATGTGCGTACCGAGCTGGAGTGAAATTAAAGTGTGAAAATGAAAAACAACTTGTGCGTTTGTTTTGAGCAATGTATTTGAGTTACAGCGTATTTGATTTTACGGCCCATTCGCCAAATTGAAGAGTATTGGATGACGTAGTGAGGCGTGCGCAGTGGTCTGTGATGGTGAGGGACAGAAGAGAGTCTTGTGTGCGTGCGAGGGGCGCACTCAGTTCAATGTGCAGCTGCTGATGGGAGGAGGTGCCCGTCGCTCGCCCATACCACAGCGTGTAGTTGTAGAGGTCATCGCGGGTGCCGGCAAGGGCTGAGAGACTCGCTGCTTGCGCGAGAGGAGGATTGCGTGCGTCAACAACAAGTACAAACTTGTCGGCACACACAATGAGCTGACCGCGACAGTCGCTGTCGTCACTGAGCACGAGCGTCAGCCAGCGGCCGTCAGGCGCGTCCCCCACGCGCTCCCACACCTCCTTGTAGTCGTCGCCCACGACGCCGTACTCAAGCAGAGTGCGCTTGGCTGTGTCGACGAACGAGACCAATCCAACATCGTCGCAGCCGGTTGGAGGCTGGCAAGGACCAGAGAGAGAGAGGAAGAGAGAGAGGGGCGGGAGCGAATGAGAAAAGGGATGGGGAGAGCGCGGAGAGCGTACCTGGACGTCAAGGGACCTTCGCCAGGTCAGCGTGTCGGCGTTGGCTTCGCCGTTGGTCGTGAAAAAACACTCACCCGCAAATCCTTTCACTGTCGCTCGCCACTCGTCCAGACGGTCCCCACCGCTTTGCTCGGCCTCCGCCTGTCCGCTGGGTAGTCTCAAGTCACAAAAGGCGCCGTCTGTTTGCAGCCAGAAGACGCGAACGGCTGATGGGAGAGGGGTCCCAATCGGTTCTTCGACAGCGGTGCGCTCCCAAAGCCCATGGAAGCAGGCAAGTGACTCGGCGCGGACTGGGCCTGCAGGTCGACAGTCCATATTACAAAAAAAGAATAGAATATATGAATGTGTACTAAAGAAGAGTAAAGTGAAAGAGACTTAAGGTCCGAGGCCTCCTGGAACAACAGCAGGCACAACACCATTGCCGGTGCGGTAGATCAAAATGTCGCCGTCGTTCGTTGCGCCGTCCCAATCACTCCAAATGCGACACACAGACAACGACTGTG
>CALSCP010002647.1:0-12641 GCA_943704425.1 Ministeria vibrans ATCC 50519
AATAATAATAATAATAATAATAATAATAATAATAATAATAATAATAATAATAATAATAATAATAATAATAATAATAATAATAATAATAATAATAATTGTTTTTATTGTAATGCTTTCAACTAATTATAATTATTATACTAGGTTGTGATTGTGGTTTCGTCGACCGTCGCAGTGATTGTTTTTCGCATTGTTGCTAGAGTAAGTCATTATCTCACAACTGTCACTCAGACGCACCTGCACTATGTCACACTGCATGAATCAATGATCATGACACGCATCACTCAATCCAATGTCACACAATTAATATAATTATTGTCACTCTAGTATCAATGCGACTTAATGTCACTCAATTGATTTAATCACAGTCATGATATTTTCCATCCGCGATCGACTCATGATCTTTAATTAACTATTATCTCGCTCTAATTTTCTTTGAGTAGGATGAGTGGGTGTCTAAAGTAACTGGCGGTGAACTTATCTTCAGCCTGGTGAGTTCGCTTCTCAACGCGATTTCCATTATGATCCTCCAAATCGTCTACAATCGTCTTGCGCTCGTGTTTACACGCTGGGAGAACCACCGCACTCAGACTGAGTTTGAAGATGCTCTCGTTTTGAAGCGCTTTGTGTTCAATTTCATCAATTCCTATGTGTCCCTCTATTACATTGGTACGATGCAGATGAAATCATTTTTGGGTATGATTATAATTATTATAATTACAATTATTCTAGCCTTCTTCCGAGGCGGAACGCTAATTTTGGGACGATTTCAAGACACGTGCACCAACGACGACTGTATGACAATGCTGACAGTGCAAGTGCTGGTGATGGTGCTCGTCAAGCCACTCCCGAAGCAGATCATTGATAATTTCATTCCGTACGTGCTATTCCAGTTGAAAGTCATAATGATATTATAATAATAATTATTATTATTGTTATTGTTATTGTTATGTTTTTGTGATTGTTGCGATCGCACTAGTGTTGTGTTTAATTTTTTGGTACCGATTGACTCTCTATGGCTTTTTTTTATACTTCTTTCTCTCTCCTCTCTCAATCTCCCTCGACCCGATCCCTCTCTCCCGTTGTTCAGATGGCTCAAGAAGAAGCGACGTGCATGGAAGAAACGACGGGCGAATGCAGTTGACACGATCGACTCAAGCCAGAGCAGTCGCAGTCACTCAGACCCGCTTGTGTGCCAGACTGACTCGGAGTTTGTGCGTGAGAGTGTCAGTGCGTATGAACTGCAGGAAATGAGTGAGAAGCTCATACTCTATGGGTACTTTGTGCTCTTTGCAAGCGCATTCTCTCTTGCGCCTCTGTTTCTTCTCTTCTGGTTTACTCTGGATCTCCGGTACTGAGATCAAAAGCGGCAAATCTGCAATCACGATCAATCAACTAATTTTTTTTTGTACAGATTGGACGCAAAGCGCTTTGTGTGGACTTACCGTCGACCAATTTCGCGCAGAGCTCAGGATTTGGGCAGTTTCTTTGTCATTCTTGAATTTATTAATGCAGCAGCAGGTGACCACACTGAAATTTGTGTCAATTTTGATTGATACTGATTGATTTTTTACTATTTAGTTGTCAGCAACGGGTTTCTTTTGGCATTTACGAGTGATTTTGGTCATCGAATTTCCGACAGATATGGAGAGCGGTCGAATCTGTGGATTCTGATTCTGTTTGAGCACATTGTGTTTTCGCTCAAGTTTGTGATTGCGTATTTGATTCCGGATGTGCCGGCGAAAGTGCGGGAGAATGTGCGACGACAAGAGCGACTGGTGGACTGTGTACTGGGAGGCAAGGGATTGCAGGCGCCGGAGATGACGGAGCGAACGCGAAAGTTGTTACGAGGGCAGTTGAACGATGACGATGATGCATATGGTGGTGGTGGTGTTGACAGTGCAAGTGAGGAAGAAGAGGAAGGGCGACGCAAACGGGCGCAACGGGAGTTGTCTAATGGAGCTATTGAGAGGATGACGGGGAGTCATGAGCGGGAGAAGGAACGCAAAAAGGCTCGCAAGCTTAAGAGGCAAGCAAAGGAGAAGGACAAGGAGAGGCGCAGGCGGACGCGGACGCTCGAGGACGCCGAAGTTGGCGATTCAGAGTTGTAATGCCAATACATTTCACACAATTTTATTTTGATTATTTTCCGTTGACGTTAAGAATTCGATTTTTTCAAATGATGTAGTGTTGCCTCGACTCACTGATACTATAATGATAACAGTTAATAAAACAATAATAATAATTATTAATTTGTGAATTTTTATGTATAATTCCCCCATTTCCCTTTAAAAAAGTACAAGAATCCCCTAATATGAATCATCTAGAGTTGAGTTTCACTTGAATCACTGTGAGACTATTAATCCATGAGCGGTTTGTCGATGGCTCGCTCGCCCTTATGACAATTGTAATGAATTGATGAATTGTGACTAACATGATTATTATTCTTATAATCATTATTCAAATTTCAAAAGTACAATAAACAATTATCATAATTTTCAGTTACTCTGCCCTTGTTGCGCCCCCTCACCACGGATCTGCAACCTCGCCAACCGGTGGCGTTCACCCGGCCCAACCTGGGTGCCTTAGTGGCGCTGAGTGAAGAGTACGCTCCTCCCTCTGCCAAAACCCTTTCGCTCTCTCCTCTCCCCTCGCCCCTCCTGGCCTCTCTCGCAACCCTGCTCCACTCTACTCCCCACACGGCGACGCTCACGTTTGCAGTGCCATGAGCAGCACGCGTGGAATCAGCAACGACCTGTCAAAAGTGCCAAAAGAGATATTCAAGAGAGCAAGAGAAAGCGCATCGGACGCCCCAGCGGTGTTTGCCTCGTCGCTACCGCCTGTCGCTGTGCATAATATTGCTTTAGCAGTCTATAGGCGTCCGCTCCGTCTACAG
The DNA here is from genome assembly GCA_943704425.1 of Ministeria vibrans ATCC 50519. Taxonomy (NCBI): domain Eukaryota; class Filasterea; order Ministeriida; family Ministeriidae; genus Ministeria; species Ministeria vibrans. Next base: position 2,894 of record CALSCP010002647.1, read on the forward strand.
ATTTCCCGTAAAAGCTCGGTTTTGTAGCTCCCCAATGAGTTTTTTTTAGCGACAAATCGTTTTTTGATGTTTTTTTTTTTTTTTTTTTCACCGCTCACTCTTTCTCTCTCTCTCTCTCTGTTGTGTCTACAGCGATGAGGTGACCGACTTCCACGGAGCGACACCCTCGCCCAGCAGGCAGTTGGTGTGCACGATCTGCGAGCTGACGGAGGAGGAGACGATTGGAGCGATGCGCTCCTGTCGCTTCTGCATGACACCGTACTGTGGCAAGTGCAAGCGAGAAAACCTGATTTGGACGCGCGACGCCTACTCCGTGTGCATTGAGTGTCGGCAGCACCAGAAGAAGCAGCTGGTGGTCCTTCGGCGTGGACCGTGCGATGTGTGTCACGGGCGCATTTCGAGCACGAGCCGCAGACGCAAGGCGGAGCACTGTGCCATCTGTTTTCTTGTGTGTTGCTACCAGTGTGTCACCACGAGTCTTGCCAGGTCACCGGTATGTCTTGTCAGCGTTTTTATTGAATAGTGGGAATCGATCTGTTAACACCCTGTCTGGCACCATTAGAAAATGGAAGACCCTAACGCACTGTACTGCGAGACGTGTCGTAGCCTCGACGAAATGGACTCGGAGATTGTCAAGACGTCGTTTGTGTCGCCACTGAGTCGCCGAAGACAGTCAGACACCCTGGAGAGCGGCACGGGACGCTTGTCAAGTGATGTCCTTGGGACGCGACGTGACTCGGCGCCATCTCTGCTGCGTTCAGACATCTTCCAGTCGATGATGGACAGTAGTGACGAGGAAGACGAGAGCGACTCCAACGACGACGGCCATCACGGCAACAGTGACGATATCGACGGTGGTGGTGATGATGCAAGTGAACAGGGTGTCTCTCTGCGACATGTCCCCCCTACAGAGTCATTGACAGACGACGACGACGACGACGACGACGACGACGACAGGCAGAGGAGAGAGAAGCAACAGAAGAAGGTGGAGGAGGAGACGACAGAGTGGCGCCACGGAGGGCGATGGCAGCGTTCGTTTGATGATAGAGGAAGCTCTGACGAGGAAGGCACTATCTCGTCCGTGTCGAGTGTGAGTCTGGAGGACCTCGCAAACCAGACGCGCCAGGCCATGACAGCTGCTCGTGCGCCTGTCGCACAGCGGCCCATGTCGTCTATCAGTGCCTTGGAGGAGTTTTCCAGTGGACCACCACCATTAAGTGATACCAGTGATCTGGACGACAGTGGACTGACAGCAGAGAGCGCACATGGCAGCGGCAACAACGATGTTGACACTGTTGGGGTTCCTCCGCTCGGCGACGAAGAGGGGTTCCCACCTGCCCTCGACACACTGGCACAGTCACCACTTGAAAACCAACTCAAGGTGGACGTGTCCAGTCGACCCGCCTCGATGGAGGCTCTATTGGATGTGCTTCCGCCCGACGTGTTCGAGTTTGAGGTGCCTATCAATGAGTCTCACAAACGCGCGCAGGAGGCTGAGTCCGAGCCTGAGCCTGAGCCTGTGTCTGTGCCTGAAACTGAGTCTAAGTTTGAGCGTGAGCGTGAGCCTGAGTCCGAGCCTGAAACTGAGCCTGTACTCGATGCTCCTTCTACTCCTCCTTCTGCTCATGCCCCTGTTCCTGAAATACCCAATGTCACTCCGGCTGCGCCAGTCGATGTTGTCGAGGGATCGGCTACACCGACTGCTGATGTAAATACTGATGAAAGTGCTGAGCGCCTTGTCTCAGCCGAACCGGACACTCTCTCGCACTCTGATGCGCCCCCGACTATGACGGATACTGGTGTCTCTACCGATACAGACGTGGTACCCGACTTGATGGATCCCATCTCGCCGCGCCGACCAAGTCGCTCCAAACGCCGTAGTTTTGACAAGGGCACGGTGCAGGCCTTTCTGAACCAGCTCGCTGACTCTCCATCACCAACTGTCACTGCTGAGACCACTTTGATGCCGTCTCCCTCTGTGTCGAGTGTCGACGATGCAACCACAACCGTCGTACAACCGACGCAGTTGGAGCTCGATCTGACGGCGCGTGCCAAAGCCAGGCGTGAGCGCATGCGCAAGCGCACATCCTCCGTCGAATTGACTCCATCGAAGCAGAACAATGAAGTTGTCGATGCGTGGGTCAAGTCGTTGCTAGTGGACAAGTCCAGGTCGCCCGTACAGTCCGAACCCAGCGAGGCACCATCGGTTGTCACGAGCGGCACTGAAGAGGAGCCAGTCGACGCGCCGTCACCGGCCGGCTCCCCACCACCACCACCTCTTCCGCCGAAAAAGTCGCCCTTGACATCGCCACGAAGTACTCTCATCCCACCGAAGAATGTCGCCGCATCTACCGCCTCGGCAGCAGCAGCAGCAGACCCACCACCACCACCACCACCACTGCCACCCAAAGCACTCTTGTCGCCCCGTCAGATTCGACAACAAATGGAGCGAGACGCGTTTGTTGCCGCACAAGTTGCCCTCTCCACCTCCCCGCCCCCGCCAGTGCCCGCCAAGCCCTCCTCGGGGCTTCTTCGGCGCACCGTCAGCGACCTGACCAATGCTGTTGCAGCGGAAGAGCGCGCTAAGAACGCCGCGAGCAGTAGTAGCACCGGTAATCTTGCGAGTACCTCTGCAGATGGCGGCGGCTCTGAAGCTCATCCGTCCGCGAAACGCTCGTCGTCTGATCCCACCGAGACGCAAGGGCGCACCACGATTCTCTCGCCCGTGCCTGGCTCGCCGCTCTCCCTCATTTTGTCGCCATTGTCGCTTATCACGTCGCCCCTTTCCATCATCACGTCGCCAATCAACGATCTTCATCACCGCGTCCGTTCCACACCGACTCCTCCCATCAGCCCGACGTTGCTCGAGCCCCCCAAATTGACATCGCCTCACAGCAAGTCGCCAGTTCAAGAAGAGGCGACAGAGGAGGAGGTGGTGGAAAAGGAGACAGCACCACCACAGCCTATTGTACAGCCAGTCCCGCCACAGGTTCAGAACGTCAAAGCATCCTCGTCGCCCAAATTCCGCAGTCGATCGGGTCGAGTGCGTCGCACATTGCAAGTGGACACGAAAATGCGGACGGGCGACGACGACGCGAGCGAGAAGAAGGTGCGTCAAAAGCAGATTGTGTTTCTCAAGTCGGACAGTGTCATGCCACGCACCATGTCTGACCGACGCCGGTCGATGCGCGAGCAGCCCAAAGACGATGCGTTGCTTGCCGAGAAGAACAGCGACGCGACGGCCTTTCGCCTGGGCGCTCTGTTGCGCCAGGACACGTCCGGATCAGAGTTGGGGTACAAGAACATTCGCATACCCAACGGCTGGGAAGAGCAGCGTCTGCCGACTGGCGAGCCTTATTACATCGACCATCACAACCGAACGACAAGCTGGATCGACCCACGTGCGAAACAGGGCGAAGGACTTCCTTTTGGCTGGGCCAAAATTGAGGATGCGGTGCTGGGCACGTACTTTCTGGACCACATCAATCACAAGTGCACCTACGAGAAGCCACACAAACCGTCGACGCCACGCGCCCCCGATCACGCACCTACCTACTCTACCGTTCTCAAGGCAGCCACGACCATCGACTCGAATGCGTCTCAGGGCAGGCGCAATGATGACACTTTGTCGTGCGGTCGAGCCATTACGCGACATCAGGCTGTGGTGCGTCGGACCCGCTCGGGACACGACGGCGCACCCATGCAGGCGACAGTGGTGCGCTCGGCCAGTGGCAACATCGCTCCCATGATGCAACGGGCCGAGCCGGCCGAGGCCGTCGTGAGTGCCTCAAGTTCGCACAGGGTACGTCGCGTGCCGTCGGTTGAGTCGGACTCGCGACGATCTTCCATTGGCGACCAGACTGACTTAGGTCGTGTGGCGCGCGCGCCGTCCACGGCCATCACCTCCTCGGTGCCATCGCTCTCGTCGGCCGTCGCGTCGCGCGTGCGGCGTATGCCATCGACTGTGCTGTCGGAGCCCTATCCGGGGGCAGCAACTACAGCAGCAACCACGACTGTGGAGGAAGAAAGGAATGACGAGGAAGGTACTGGTGCGGGATTCTACTCAAACGAGGCACGGAAGTGGCGGCGTGCCGAGTCGGCCAATACCCCACTGGAGTCGCCACTGCCCGCCAACGCACAGCTACTGCAAGGCCTCACGTCACCTCGTGGTGGCCAAGTGTGTGCCACTGTCAGTGAGGCGCCGCTGTCGCCGCGTGCCTCGGCAACGGTGGTGTCTCCCCGAGCGACTCGCCTGCCCGTAGCCTCATCGCGCTCCATGCCGGAAGATCACGTCGTGTCGACCGCAGTTTTAGCTGTAACATTGTCTCCGCGCCACCACCGGGGCAGTGCGGATGCATCGCCGTCTCCATCACCCTCGTCACGACCGCACTCGCGCGAGGGTCGACGGCGGGTAAGTCTGCGCAAGCCTAAGCTGCCCGAGGGCTGGTCACGCGAGTACGATCAGGAGACGGGCCACAAGACCTATGTGCACGAGGACGGCCGTCGCTCCAAGACGCGTCCCGAGACAACGCCCGCCAAATCGGCGGGTACATCTCCCGCGCGTCGCCCATCAGGCGTTGTTTCCCCGCCCCCACCGCCGTACGTCGAGCCGCAGACAGAAGAGGCGGCACAGCGTCGTCGCGCGTCTCTCATGCGCACCACATCGCTGCCCGTCTCTGACGCTCCCCGCTACACTCACAACAAGCCCTCTCAGCCGCCGCCGCCGCCGCCAGCCATCACACCCACCGTAATCACCTCTTCCTCTCCAAAGCGCTCCGCTCATCGCACCAGCTCTTCTCCCCTCGACATCTCCCACCACTCTCCCTCTGCCGCTCTTGCTTCACCAGAGAGTCTCTCTCCTCACGCTCATACAGAGCAGCAGCTGCACCAGGGTCGTCGCAAGGACTCCTCCAAACGCCGCCTGCCCACTTCCCCGCTTGAGTTTGACGCTGGCGATGACTTCTTTCAATTCTAAACATTCAATAATGCAAATACAACAACATCAGGTGTACAGACAACGATAATCATGTCGGTTTTGGTCAATTTAAAGCTATTGATGTATTCAATGAATGAGAAGGATAGTTGTTGATGATAGATAAGTGAGTGTATCGCAGTGGCGGAGCGAGTTCTATAAGTGAGTGAGTGAGTGACAGCACATCTCAAAACGCTAATCGTCTATCGTGCGCGCAGCTCGTGCACCAAATGTCGCCATTCATTGTGTCAAACGTCGACTGTAACATTCGTTTGCAGTGGCCACAAGTGAAACAGTCCTTGTGAAACCTACACAGAAAGAAAGAAAAAAATAAGAGATAATAGAGGAGGGAGAAAGAAATAAAGTGCGAGAGAGAGGAGGGAAAAAAAGACACAGATAGATATGTAAGGAGAGTAAAAAAGACATAAATATAGAGAAAGAATAGTTAAGTGAGTGTAAGTGAGTCAGTGACCTATGGTTGAGAGCCGCGCGAATTTGATCGCCCTTTGCAAAGGAATGTCCACAGCGCATGCAACGGAGACCCTCACGCACACTCATGCATGCAATGCACATAGGAAGGTCGCGAAAGGTGAAGACAGACTTGACCTAACCAGATAGAGTGAAAGAAAAAGTGAGATACAGACAGACATGCAGAGAGATGAAGAAGAGAGAGAGAGAGAGAGAGAGAGAGAGAGAGAGAGAGAGAGAGAAAGAGAGAGAGAGAGAGAGAGAAAGAAAGAAACAGAGTGATAGAGAGAGAGAATGGAGGGAGAAAGAAACAAAGTGATAGAGAGAGAGAATGGAGGGAGAAACAAACAAAGTGATAGAGAGAGAGAGAGAGAAAGTTGTGGGCCTCATCAAATCCACTCGTTCACAAAACACACATAGAACACAGAGATACAACGTACCTTCTCGAGGGACTTTGCGCAGTCGTGGCAGCGGTAGCAGTCGGGATGGTAGAGCCGGCCATGAGAGCGCACCTGCGCGACCCCCGCACCAATGACCAAGTTGCACCCGTGGCACACGCTCTCCTGCACTGCGACGTAGCATCCGTCGCACAGGAGTTGTCCCTGACACACATTGATCCAAGGTGAGATGAATGCTCTTTCTCTCAGTCTCTCACTTTGTATCTTTCTCCCTTCTCTCTCTCTCTCTCTCTCTCTCTCTCTCTCTCTCTCTCTCTCTCTCTCTCTCTCTCTATCTCTTTGTTTCTCTCTCTCTCTCTCTCTCTCTCTCTCTCTCTCTCTCTCTCTCTCTCTATCACTTTGTTTCTTTCTTCCTCCTCCCTCCCTGTCTCTCTCTGTCTCTCTTCATGTCACTCAATTGACTGTACCTCATGCTCAAGGTATCCGCTCTCGAGGACACCCTTGCAGAGGGAGCAACAAAAGTGCTCGGGATGGTATGTCTTGCCTAGGGCGCGCACCAGATCGCCCTCGATGAAGGACTCGCAGGCGTGGCAGACGGGCAGACACAGCGCCTCAAAGTGCGACTCGCAGTACACCCGCCCACCGTGCGCGTAGATGTCGCTCATGTCAAGGGGCACGGCGCACTCTGAGCACACAAAGCACTTGAGGTGGTACGTCTGTCCCGCCGCAATGACACAGCGACCGCGCGCGAGACTCTTGCAGCCGGCACACGTCACTTTGGTGTCTTCGGGGTTGTTCATGCCGCCATTGCGACTCCCACCTCCCGACGAGGACAAACGACTTCCCGGCATGTGAAGCTGCGCCAAACTTCCCAGCATGTCGTCCAGCTCGGCTGTGCTTCCGCCGCACTCCTGCGCCGCTGGAGCCATGCTGGTCGATCGCCGCGTTGGCACAGGCGGCGGCGCCTCTTCCTGCTGTTCTCTCGATGGCGGCTTGCCCACGGGCGGCTGTCGTGTTCGCGATGAAGCGGAATTGCTGTTGCCGCTGAGCGACGAGATCTCATCGTCAAGGCCGTCAAGGAGAAGTTTGCTGCGTGCGCTGCGTGGTGATAAGGTAACTACGGGCGACGCGACCGGAGGAGCGCGGCCAGAGGAGGACGCATCCCTGGCAGTGGTGGCAGGTGAGGGTCGCGCACCCGACATGGAGCGCGTGCGCACAGCGGGCGCCGGGGGTTCGCAGTAGGAGACGGAGCGACCGCGAACGGGCACGGCCGGCGCTGCTTCGTCCTCCTGCCCTCTCATCGGCGCCGAAGACCCGGATTTCTCAATGATCGAGGAGGACCGTCGAGGCGGCGGGGGCACTGAACGCTTCGCCGCCAGCCCGCCCAGCGGCGATGCGTCTGGAGTGCGCGCGGGTGGAGTTCTACACGCAGTTCTTATTATAGGTTGTTGTGTTTCATGAGTATGTTCCTTGGCAGCGTACTTGGTGCCCATCAGACTGCTCGGGCGTCCTTCAAGCGCGTTAATCATGTCATCTGTGCGGATACGCAGGGGGCAGGGGCAGTGTTAGCGCGAGCAAGTGGGTAAAACAAACCCTACCGAATACTTCGGTTTCGATTGAGCGATCGTCCATGCTGGGAGACTAGAGTATGGGTCTTGTCACTTGTGGGTCGTGGATAGGGAGCGTATGGAGAAGTCGAGAAGAAGAAAAAATTAATCATGAAAAATTCCAATATCTTATATCAGCTGAGAAGACTGTAACAAAAAACGGACACAAAAACAGAACAAGCTATGTTAAAAAACACGCACCATAGGAAGTGGCTGACGCCATGACTTGAGCCAAGCACAATGCTGTAAGGACAACAGCGAACAAAGGACGCGTGACAGGCCATTTTCACAACAGATTGTAAACACTTATTCACTTCAATAGTTTCATGGAATTGATCGCGATCGACCTTTATAAAGTTCGCGATTTTGTAGGAAACACTCTGACCAGTGACCACTCAGTGACCGGCCTTAGAGGGTTGTGTACAACAATAATTCTAACATCAATGGTTGTAACAAAAATCACAATAATAATCATAGTTTTTATCATTATTAGTGACGATCAATTGAAATCATTTTCAACTGAATGGGTCATCTGCGGGGTCCGTGATGAGAGCCTGGTTCATGGTCGACTTGGATCCCTTGCGGCGGTATCGCACGAAGAGGATAATGAGAATAATGACAGCCAGGGCACCAATGATGCCCCCGACAATGGCTCCGGCGTCGTTGGACTTGTGTGGAGCGGGAGGGGAAGGAGGCAACAGACTGACGGTGGCAGTGGCAGTGGCGGTAGGAGCGGACTGAGTGGTTTGCATGGGAGCACCACTGGCACTAGCACTGGCACTAGCACTGGCACTGGCACTGTTGGTCGCTACGGCAGTGGCAGTGGCAGTGGGCGCCTGTTGGGATGTGGTGGTGGGCATGAGGGTGGGTGCTGCGGTGGCGGTGGGCACAGCAAGGCACTGGGGGGGCACATCAAAGACTGAGGGGTTGTCAATGCCCACTGTAACGTCGGTGTACGTCTGGTCTGTGAAGGTGAACCCAAATATCGGAACATAGTGCGCTGACGGCTGCAAGAGCAAAAGAGATCAGGTGAGATTCAAACTATTTGGGTTCTGACTTTGTAGGAGAACTCGAAGGGATAGCATCCGTCGGAAGTGAACGAGAAGAACATGTTGCCAAACTGCGGGTAGGTCACAAAGTACGTGTCCAGATTGAGGTTGCGTGATTCGTTGAAGAGGTGGTAGGTGCCGAGAAAGGTCGAGTTTGGGGGCACTTGGAAGCGCTGAAACTGAGTGTCCATGATGCGTGCCTGACACTCGCCGTTCTCAAAGATGAGGTACTGCGAACCGTTGCCCACAGTGCCATTCCACAGCGTCAGCACAATGAGGTTCTTGAGTTCAAGGCCGTTCTCGAGCGTCGTGTTGAGCAGCACGCGCTCGCGAGTGTTCGTCGCATCGTACCACAGCTTGCCTTCAATCTTCTGGGGCGTCAGTCCGTACGGATCCCACTACAAGGAAGGCGGGCGGTCAGGAAAGGGCAAGAGTGCAAGCGCTGGGGTGTGTACGTCAAGGAGCGTGCTTTGGAACTGATCAGGGACGTCTGTAGAGCGAGCGAGAGAGAGACAGTGGAAAATGAGAAAGAGAACTGGCTGAGTGACCAAAACGCACCACAGGGAGTGGCGGACGCAACTGCAAGACACACTGATGCAAGAGCAACCACAAAGAGCACGCGAGAGGGGTTCATGTTGGCAAAGAAAGACTTGAATAAGAGTTAGTTGGAGCTCAATCAGTTCATTCGTCAATAGTCGATGGAGCAAACAAACATGGCCGCAAAGCACGATGCCTCCTTCTAGCTGGCTGCTTAGGGGGTGGGTACGTATGCATTATAGCTCCAATGGTACATACAAGGGCGAGAGGGTTGAGGTGTGCCTCCTTTCTTCAATCCCGTGTGGGGAATTTCGGGGGGTTTCCCTAATCGATGTCACCCAATTTCATACTCTCGTACTAATAACACAGTCGATTCAATCTGGCACACAAAATTCAACTGTGTTTGATGATGCTCATTCTAGTGATCTAGTCACTCTAGTGGCTCTCTTGCGCGTGGTCCAGACTGCTGGTTGTTGGCGCGGCTCTGCAATCCTGTCGACGAAAACATCAAGTGCCTTCGAAATATTTGCAGTTTGAGAGCGTCTTGCTTCAATGCACCGCAAGGGTTCTCGCTTTACAGAGCACCGGTTCTGTACCAACAGATTGTGGCTGTTCCACGACGGGATTGGCGAGTCGATGTGCACGACCATCGACACAGATGATCATGGCATAATGAGGGAGGACAGAGGCTCCACCTGTCACAACATCAAGCAAGGC
>CALSCP010002647.1:53006-66809 GCA_943704425.1 Ministeria vibrans ATCC 50519
ATTATTATTGTTGTTGTTGTTGTTGTTGTTGTTGTTGTTGTTGTTGTTGTTGTTGTTGTTGTTGTTGTTGTTGTTTTTATTGTTTTTTTTTTGTTTTTATGTTTAAAGTTTGAACATGTATGTCGCAGCGAAATATTAATAAGGGGTTCTCTTTTTTTTTCTACTGCGGTGCGTAGGACTGACACGAACGATCTCTTTGCTTTGGATCGTCACTACGAGTGGACCAAGATGCCCATTTTTGCCGATTCTCACTTCACAGATCGATTGTAAGTTTTTTTCTCCTTTCCTAACAGTGTATTATCATTATTGTGAATTTTAGTATTATTATTATTGTATTACTCTATCAATTTATTATTATTATTATTGTATTATTGTATTAATTTTATTATTATTATTATTGTATTATTGTATTAATTTTATTATTATTATTATTGCATTATTAATTATTAATTAATTATTAATTATTATTATTATTATCACTAACATTCTGCTTTTTTTTGTCTTTTTCTTTTCCAATTTTGCTCTGCAGCCAGTTTGACCCGAACTTTTCACCGCTGCGCGCCCCTCGGTCGACGGATTTGACCGAATTCGACGACCCTGGCGCCAATCCCTTTGTCCTCTACACTCCACTCGACACCACTCCGCAATTCCCTCTTCAATTCGCCAGCTTCTTTCCTCTCTGTCGTGCCTCTCACATCTACTATCAATTTCCATCTGACGGTGCCAAACAGCATCGGAATAATGTGTACGAACAACCAAGGGGGCGGATCATACGTCTGATTCATAATACTGACAATGTTGGTTTTTGTTGCAGGACCACCATGGCCCGGCGCCTGATTAACCGCTATGACGAGTACCACCCGCGTCGGTTCCCGCTCACTCTGCCCGAGTCCCACTGGAGTGACGAACTGTACCTACCCGGTTATGACAATCCATCGCCGGAACCCGAACAATGTCAACCACTTCCGCCGCAGCATACGATGCGGAGCAAGGATCTGCGTCGCAGCCGGTGGCTGGGAGAGGACTTGAAATACCAGAATGCGACGATTAAGGACTTACTGTGGACTGCGTCGCTTCCGAAGGTGCCATACCCCGACGGACTCAAGCTACCGCGACTGGACCACACTCTCGCGACCGATCCGGCGTGGGGCACGAAGCGGTTGACGCGTCGTGAACTGTCCAAAATGTCCTCGTGGGCCTGGCGACCCGACGGCCTCGAGCAACTCCTAAGACCGTCGGAGGTGGAGTTGCTCGAAATGGAGCGACCTTTGAGCGGGCACAAAGTCAATGTGCCCACGGTTGAGTGGGAAGCGCTGTGTCGCATGGAGAAAGAGTTCATGAAGCGCTTACGACCCGTCAACGAGAAGATGGCGGGTGAATTTGTGACGGTTTCACTGGACTTTGACATCCACGGTCGCTACGAGTCCGTGGAAGACGCCGTTGATCGACAGCATGGCGTCAAACCGTGGCATCATGTGGTTAGCGAGAAAATCCCGCGGTACAAGAAGCCGCTGGTGCGTCACCCCAAGACGCGCCAGCTTGTTCTGCAAGAGTCGCTCGATCCCAAAACGACATTGCGCCACCTGTTGCGTCTGATGCGCTTGCAACTGGTCGAACGTGATGTTGCCGAGATAAAGGAGGCACTGCCACTCTCGCCGCTTGCCAAGGAGATGTCAGTGTCGGACTATTTGTTGTGGCGCGAGGAGGAGGCGTGGAACAACTCGGTGTACACCACGAGCGTCTTTGAGCAACGTTCGCCTTCCTTCTACGTCGAGCATCCCGTGCGCCAGGTGCTTGACGACTGGGAACGCGAGCAGGAGTTGTTTTGGGAGCAGAAGCGTCGTGATCTGGAACACGAGCACTTTCGCATTGGCGAGGCGGAGGCCAAGTACCGCGAGCGCGTCGAGCGGATGCACGAGGAGCGCATTGATATTGGCGAGAAGCTTCCCGATGCCCTTCCGAAATGGATTTGTACCATTTTGACGACGCGCGAGAGGGAGCCGCTTGGTCCGGGGCTTTTTGTGTTGCCATTCCTCATGGGCGCGCGCTACATGGGCTATCCGCTTACGTACCACGATCAGATGGGCTGGGGCATCAAGGTGCCGCGGCGCGAGTCGCGTCGCGTGGCACGACGCATTGGCTTTGCTCGCTACGAGTTTGATCCGCTTGTGCAAGTGAAGAAAATGCAGAGGAAGGTCGATGTGCTCAACATGATATTCCAGTGGCAGACGGACCCCGAGCGTCTGGATGGTGTGCGGCGCCACGACAGCCAGGAAGACTTCGACTTTATCCGCATACGACACCCCGATGGACGTTCGACGAATGGCACGTGGCCGCGGGTCATGTCGCCGTTTGACAAGAGCTGCGAGACAATGTTTGCGTCGGGTGATCTGACGGCGGACAGAACCGAGATGCGCGACCTTCTCGTCGAGTTGATTTCCTCGGGGGTGTACTGGTCGTCCATGGGCGATCGCATTCGCACTCAGCTTGTTGTGCCCATGTCGCCCTGTGGGCGCCACCCGGCTGTTTGGGACGATGCGGAACTGGGCGACGAGGGGTTTTTCTTGCCGGAGGGCGAGCACGAGCCGAAGCCTTTTGCGTACGCGAGTGAGTTCATGAATGATCCGCGCGTGGGCGGCGACGACAATGTCGGCGAGGGGTTTACACCGCGTGTCATGGAGGCGGGACCTTTTGAAGGAGTGGCCATTGAATGGGGTGCAATTCTTCCTGCGGTGCAAGCGGCGGGCACGGTGACGCGACGGGCCGTGGAAGCCACCTGGCTGACGGCGCCCAATGCCAACAGGCGCAGACACGGTACTGAGTTGAAGGCGCAGGTGATTGCGCCGCCGGGCTACCGCATTGTGGGTGCGGACGTGGACAGCGAGGAGCTGTGGATTGCGTCAATGTTGGGCGACGCGGCAACCACCAACATGCATGGGGGCACGGTTATTGGCTGGATGACGCTGATGGGTCGCAAGGAGGACGGTACCGACATGCATTCGAATACGGCACGCGTCATGACGATCTCACGCGACCACGCCAAGGTCATCAACTACTCTCGCATTTACGGTGCGGGCGAGAAGGGCGCCGCTCTCAATTTGCTCCGATTCGATCCGGATTTGAGTATGAACGACGCGGAGGTGAAGGCAAAGCGCATTATGATGAGCACCAAGGGCATTCGCCTGGTGAAACTCTGGCCCGAGACAGCCGCTCTCTGTTTCCAACAGCCTATTGAGCATTTCAAGGACAAGTGGTTTGCCGAGATTGACATTGAGGAGATAGGTCAGGAGATGTTGAGCAAGGGCTATTGGTACCGCCAGACGTGGAGGGATCTTATTTGCGAGAAGACCTGGGTGGGCGGCAGCGAGTCGTACATGTTCTCGACGCTCGAAAAGATGGCACTCACCCCCTACACCTTTATGGAGACACCTGCGCTCGGTGTGCGCTGCTGCGACGGTCTGAATGGCTTCTCGCTGGCAACTGATCGTCGCTTTGACCGCACGCGTGTCAACTGGATTGTGCAGTCGTCGGGCGTCGACTACCTGCATCTGCTCATGTCGGCGTGTCGCTGGCTCTTTGACGAGTACAACATTCGTGCGCGTCTTTGCTTCAGCATCCACGACGAGATTCGCTACCTGGTCGCTGAGGGCGATGCAGACCGGGCTGCGCTTGCCATGCACATTGGCAATCTGCTGGTGCGCGCCTTCTTCTCTTACCGCGCCGGCCTCAACGACTTGCCACTGAGTGCCTCCTTCTTCAGCGGTGTCGACATCGACACGCATCTGCGCAAGGAAGTGCACCACACGTGCGTGACCCCGTCGAACCGTGTGCCCATCCCCGATGCTCTGTGCGTCGACGTGAGACAGGCACTCGAGCGCACGCGTGGCTGTCTTGGCAAGCGCACACGTCTGCCTCTTTATGAGCTCGCCTCCAAGCTGCCCTGTCCCGAGCATCTCGAGCAATTCTGCCACCCCAATCCGTTTCGGTACACTCCTCCGCGCATGTCTAAATTGCCCTACCCCGATCTCACCAAGGTACATACTAATTATTATTATTATTATTATTTTTATTACTACTATTATTCTTAAACTGATTACTAATATTAATAATATTATTATTATTATAATTTTTTTTCTTCTTCTATTATTTTTCTTTTCTGGATTCAGTTACGACCGGATATGGTCCCGACCAAAGTGACGGAGGGCAAGCCAGAGACGGAGCAGTACCTCCGCTACTTTTGAGATTGCAATTGCTGCGATCTCGGGAGCGGGGGGAGTTTGTATATACAACAGCTGTTGTACAGAAAAATAAAACATATATGCAACGAGTTCATTGATCATTCTCATTATTCATTGTTCTTCTTCGTGACACAACTGGATCTGTACAAAGCGAGCGATAGTGTCGTCGAGGGCCGAGTAGTGGACACAGCCAGACGCTATGGGAACGCCCTGGCGAGGCAGGGGGCGAGAAGTCTTTTTCGGGGACTCACGGTCGCGCGAGGTGAGGAGGTTATCGCGCGCAGCCGCACGAAGGGACTCATACTCGTCGATGCTCATCCAGCAGTCGACTGCTCCTGAGTCTGAGCGGATGTGCACAATAGACTGAGGATACGTCCGTGGTGGCGCTGCGCGAGTGTGGCATCGTTTCAATTCCCTCTGGGCGGCCGAGTGAGCTTGGGCAAGTGCGGTGTGTGCTGCTTCAAGACGGACTCTGCTAGCGCGCGTGGGCGGGTGCAGTAGATGCACGCTATAGCTTGTGCGATCCAATGGCACTGTTGAAGTCGGCGGCGCTGCTGCTAGCAATTGTTCTTGGCTCGCTTGCATGGCTGCAAGACGGCTGCGACGCCGACGCAAGAGCGCATTCCGTGAGGCTTCGCGCGCATTCTCTTGCGCTGCCAATTGCTCGGCATGTTGCCGCTCCACATCCACATGTGGCAGGCGACACTCAAGCTGCACAGTGGAGTGATAGCGCCCACATCGTCGACAGTAGATAGAGCGTGAGTTGGGCGCGGCACTCGAAACAAGGGGGTCGCCATGGATGGAAGCCAGATGAAGTCCAGGCTGTTGGAGCGGTGGAGGAGACAACAACGTGTCGTGCAAAGTGGATTCCTCTGAGCGGTAGCGACTGCTGCGCTTTACTTGATCATGAATGCGAATGTAAAGAGTGGTGTCGTCTGGGGGGCATTCAAGTGCGCGTGTGAGGACGCGCTGAGAGTCGAGGCGATGGAGATGATGGTGTTGGGCAAGCGAACGAATGCGCGCAATGGTACCGACGTTATGCGCTAGCACTTGGGGTGCCTGAGTCGCAGTTTTCTGGTCGCGAGTGCGTGCTAGAGAAAATGCTGGCGAAAGACGGCCTTGAGAGAGCCACTGGCGTGAGCGACGACGGGAGTCGCGGGTATGAGGCTGGGAGGGCATGACGGAGGGCATGACGACACCCTGGAAGGGAGGCGGTAGTACGGCGGAGAGACGTACGGGAGCAGTGTCGCGGACGGACCCCCGCGAGTAGCCACGAATGGAGCCTGAGTGACTGTCGAGGGTGATGGGCAGGACGGGAGGTGATTGCAAGTCATGATCTGAGGCACGGCGAGTCAGTCGATGTGAGGGTGGCGATGTCTGCTCATGATGCAATTGTATATGGTCAGGCTGCAAGTCGTCGTTGGCATCGCGCAGTGCTGAGAGCCACTCATGTTCAAAGACGGACGCACGACGACGCAACGCTGGAAGATGTGCTTGTCTGCGAATACACTCGTCACGAACATCCTGTGTTGAAGTTGGTGGTACCGCGGCCGGTACTGGCGCACATGATTCAGCACACGCAATCGTTTGCCGGTTTAAGCTTGCGGAATTTGCAACGCCAACACGGCGGGCACGCATACGCGATTCGCAAGCCGCATGGCGAATAGGCGCATTGCAGCTAGCAGACGACGATGCCAGCTCCCAGCGGCTGGTAATCATGGAGGAGATGCGAGCGCGTGTCTCTGGGTCACGCGTATCGTCTGAGAGAGAGCGCTCTTGCTGCGTGTGGGCGTCCCAGTGCGCCCTGGCTGGGACCAAGGTAGTGATGACACCGGCCGGAACAGACGAGGTTTTATTAACGGTGGGATGGGGGGACGATAACGTTTCTGCTGCTGCCGCGAGCAAGTCCAGTCCGTCTTGAGTGCGAGAGACGGGTTTCATGATTGGAATGCGGCGGCGCGATGTGATTGGTGCAGTACTGGAGTGCCGGTGTACTGTCATGTGAGTCACTTTGTGCACCGAAGACGTTTCAAGGCAAGCGGAGGTGGCGGTGGTGTGTGCTGCTTCAACAATGAGTTGGCGGACGCGTGTGAGTTCGTCTTTGGTGGCGCAAGAGAGGTAGTGGGCAATGGCGTCGGCAATGGATGCAGCAGGATACCGGACAGTGCTGGAAGGGGCATTGAAGAGCGTGTGGTGGCAGAAGGGGAAACCGTGGCGGCGCTCGTAGTGGTCGAGAAAGGGAATGAGAGCTGAGCGGGAGTCGGAGGGACGCGTCGGAGTGAGCCAGGTGCTGCGAATGGTGTCGCGCGAGGCATTGAGCCAGGTGGATAGCGAGAAGAGCGTGTCGTCTTGGAGAAGTGCATCTGCTCTCACAATCAAGTCCCCAAGTGAGTTTGCTGCGCGAGACTCTTGGTGCATCTGCTGCGCAAAGGGCTCTTCTGCCGGGCCAAACGGCAGTCCAAAGAGACGGCCGAGAAATGATGTGAAGGAAGGGAGTGACATTGTCCGGAGTTCGGTCGTTGACACACGCGATACGGGCGTTGAGAGAGACGTGGGCATGGGATGCTGAGTGGATGCGATTGGAGCATAGATGGTGTAGCGTGTCAACTGACCCGAGCCTGCCTTTTGTGGCAATGCAAACACACTGGATTCCGTTTGGATGTGCGAAGTGTCGCGTGCTACGTGTCGCCGTGACGACGTCGACGTAGAAGGCGTTAATTCAGGGGGGTCATCAGCAAGAGCAACATAGTCACGATGATCAATATCATGATCTGAGCCTGTCGTCGCAGCGCAATGAGCACGTTGACGTCGATTAGGTCTATCAGCGTCGGAAACATGATCAGGGGGCGAGGGCGTTGACATCGTTGAAGGTGATTTCGACGCAGTGCGTCTACGCATATGTCGTCTTGCAGTTGACAAGCTGGAGGGCGCACCAGGACCGTGCGGGAGAAGCCCAAGTGCTGGTGTGAGCTTTGGCGCAGAAGATGGTGTCGAATCGGCTAGAGGCAATGGCTTGACGTGCTGCTGGTGTTGCTGTTGGTCGAGAAGACGACTCAAATGGCGCTCTTCAGCGGCACTCAAGCCGCCTTTTGAATTCCGTTGTTTGTTGCGCAACCATTTGATGCTGATGCCTATCTGGTCCACCTGATCGCCGAGAGTGCGTCGCGATCGGATCCATTCTATGTGAAGAACTATTATGATCTACAAGTTTGTTGAACAGAGGGTTGAGCTGCATTACTACTGCATGTACCTTGAGTGGAGACACGTGGTGGAGCGATATCTGTCGCAGACGGGATACGGCGGTGGTGCGGAGGGGCAGGCAGAAGGGATTTGGGGTTCGCGCTGTTTACCTGAAGAAAGCAAGAGAGGGAATGCACAAGGGTGTTAGCCAGCAATAGGGGAATAGCTGTGGGGAATGAGCAATGCTGAGATTGACTTCGTACGCCGTACCGTCGTGTGCGTGCTGAGATCGTTGCTCGTTGTTGCCATGGAGACATGAAAGAGTTTGTGTACTGATTGAAGAAGCAAATGTCAATGAGCACAACTCACTCACTGGCCACTTTTGAGGCTTCCACGAGCAACTGATTACTGAGCAAGCGGGCGGAGAGTAATGGAAAACGACACAGCGGCTGGAAAGAAAGTTTGTTATTTGAAGAAATTAGAAGAAGAATACAACCCATTTATTAATGATACAGTCACCACGCGAAGACACAGCCAGACCGCCTTGCAAACTCGACCGAAACTCAATTAGAAGAAGAAGAAGATTTGAAGAAATTAGAATTGTGATTGAAAAAATAATCATGTCAAATAATTTTGTAATGTTGCGACTTTTTCAGCAATCACTGCGAACGACTGTGCAGACGCGGTGGACGAGCACCTCTCCTGGCGGGGCGCCCATGTGGGAGCGTGCAGGGGATGAGCACAACGAGATCCGTGTCCCTCCAGTGGTGGTGCGTCTCTCACGCGTTTTTCTTTTTTTTTTTTTTACCTCACACTCTCTCTCTCTCTCTTTTTTTTTTGATTCGCAGCGCACTGGCGAGTCGGGGAGCACGCTGAAGCGTCGACTGGTGTACCAAGTGAGAAAGCGAGGGATGCTTGAGAACTGTCTGCTGCTGTCGTCGTTTGCGGGGCGGTACATGAAGCAGATGAGCGACGAGGAGCTGAGGCAGTTTGATCGGCTGCTCGACGAGATGGACTGGGACATCTACTACTGGGCGACGGGCAAGCAGACGGTGCCGCAGGAGCACGACACGCGCATCATGCAACTGCTGCGCGAGTACACCAAAAACACGGACAGGCAGATGATGAAGATGCCTGAGGTGGACGAGATGATGCGCGAGTGTGTCGGCGACGCCTAACCTGGACGGACGAGCAGTGCGGCAAAGAGTGTAGAATATATCGAACGGAAATTGTGGGTGTAATGTGAAAGGAAAGGCCGTGACGGTTACAATAAGAGAGAAGGAGAGAGAAAGAGAAGACAGCACCTCTCCAAGCGAATTTCGGGCGTCTATCTCTAGCGACGGTCGAGCTTGCCAACCTTGCGCTTTCCTGAGTACAAATGTTTGGGCTTGGGATCGACAATCTTGCGGTCGGACTCGCTGGCCTTGGCCAGCAAGTTGGGCTTGATTTGAGCGAGGTGGCCGAGACGCGTCGCGGTGATCTTGGCACGGACATTGCGCAGGCCCGAGAGGGAGCGGGGATCACGACTGCGACTGCGAGAGAGGGCCTTGTCGGAGCCCGGTGTGGGCAGACGCGAGCCATCGTCGTCGACAGCACCGTCTTCGTGAAGATCGCCACGCTTACGCTTGCGACTGAGGGGCGTACGGGAGCGGGCGCGTCGCCCACGCGTGTCCAAGTCCATGTCGGCGGCGTCATCGGCGTTCATGCTCGTGTCCATGGCACGCACACGCCCAAAGTGCTCCTTGGCTTCCTTGCTGAGCTCAACACGCACCAAATTTCGGGGGATCACAGGCTTGTTGCTTGTCTTCTTGTCGGCACGGCGTTGACGCAGCTCCGCCTGTCGTTCACGAATGGCCTTGGCGGTTTCGCGGATCTGGGCCATGGTGCGGCGCTTGGACCCGCCCGGGTACGCCTCGCCGTCGTGGTCCAACGCCTCGTCCCCGTCCATCATGGCGTCGTCGTCCTCCTCCTCGTCGTCGCTCTCCTCCACGGCGTACTCGCCTTGGGCCTCGCGAAACTCCTCCTCTCGCTCCAGCTACAAAAATTATTAATAATATAATAAAAGTAATAATAATAATAAAAGTAATAATAATAATAATAATAATAATAATAATAATAATAATAATAATAATAATAATAATAATAATAATAAAAACAATAATAATAATAAAAACAATAATAATAACAATAATAATAATAATAAAAGAAAGACTTGTTAGTACCTCTTCGAGACGTTCCAGGATTTCGGGATCGATAAAATCGGCAATGTTCTTGCCGTTCATGATTTCGGGAATGCGGTCGTAGCGGTACTGGTCGTCAACACCCTCCCAGTGAAGCCTGAGGTCGACCTGGTAGTCGGCGCCAAGAGCGCGCTGTCGGTCCTTGAGCGTCGGCAGACGCGGTGGCGCGTCCTCATCACCCTCGGGCTTGTCCGCAAACGCAGTACCGTATCGCATGGACGCAGCCGACTTGTGAGTGGCCACGGAAGTGGCAGCGGCCGAGACGGCACGGGTGCGGGCGGTGGGTGGAATGAAAGCGGGGCGGTCAACGTTGTCGCGACGCGCCGGCTCGGCCACGTGCAACTTGCCAATAAGTTCGTTCGCTTTGCGTGAGTTGAGCTTGAATTCAACGCGGTGGGCAAGCAGGCGGTCGCAAGCGGTGCTCTTTACGTCCATGACGCCGTCCTCGGTGACGGTCGACATAGACAGGACGGAGATGCCGTCGTCCTCGAGACCGGTTATAAGCGCACGCTTCTCAGGCTCAAGGTCGGCAAGTGGCATCACGTCGGTCTTGTTGGCGACGACCAACAGAGGCTTGTTGGCAAAGAGAGGACGAATGGAGCGGAACAGATTGACTTGTTCCTCGAGGGAATGGCCGCACGACTCGGTCGGATCAATGAGGTAGAGCACAGCGGCACGCAAATGCGCCAGAGCCGTAATGCTCTGCATCTCAATCGTGTTCATCTCGTCGAGTGGGTGATCCAGCACACCGGGAGTGTCGATCACCTGGAAAAGAAGAAAGGAAAGAAAATGTGGGTATGAGGCAACACGAAAGCAAAAAACAAATAAAAATTAATATTATTAATATTATTATTTTATAATAATAAAATAATAATAATTGTGAACGGTTTGAAAGTACCTGCCAGCGGAGGTAACGATGATCTGTGTGTCCGACAAAGAGGGATTTGGTGGTGAAGGCGTAGCTCTGGACGTCGACATCGGCACGCGTGACCTTGTTCATGAAGGAGCTCTTGCCAACGTTGGGGAAGCCGCACAGAATGAGAGTGCGTGTGTTAGGGTCGATGGCGGGCAGACGGCCGAGATGCTGGCGCACTTGCTCGAGGTACTGCAGCGATGAGTTTTGGCGCTTGAGCAAGGTGGCCATGCGGCCGAGCGCGGCCGTCTTGAGCTGTTTGCAGCGGTACAGGGAGTCGCCGTACTTCAAGAGACGGCAGTAGTCCTTGGAGATGTTGTCGACAAGGTGGAGTGCCGTGTTGAGCTGTCCGAGCGCCAGCTTGTAGTGATCGCGGTCGTAAAGAACGTTCATGAGATCCGCATAGAAGGGATGGATGTCGTCGAGCTTGGGGAAGCTTGTCACAATGGCCGACAGCTTGTCATGGCACGTCTGCTGGCAGAACTTCACCTTGCGGATGTAGAAGTTGCGGATGCGCGTGATCTTAAAGTCCTGCACACGAAAAAGGGCGCACAAGAGGGGAGGGGGGGTGTTTCAGTGAACTCAAATCAATGGGAGCGCAGGCGAAGCGAGAGAGAAAAAAACGCAATCCACGTGGGTCGATTTTCACGGCTGTCCAGTAATAAACTGGTCCCAGCGACTTCCCGAGACGCTACAAGAGGGTGGTTTCGGAGGGATGGATGGGAAACCGGCGAGAAATGGGGCGTGGCGAGGGCGCGCGAGGGGCGAAGGGAGACGCGACAATGCGGTGAGGCGAAAGGACAGGAGACACGCCCAGCGCGACCCGCATGGGCCCTTGGCCGCTTCGTGTGCGCGGCAGAGCACGGGTTGCGCGGTACCTTTCGAATGATAGTGGGTGTTTTGCGCTGTGTCTTGCTCAACACGATGTTGACAAATTCGTTCGCTGTCGGCACAACGGCGATCTACGCGAAGAATAGAGACGCAAGAGAAGGTTAGCAGGTGCTCCACAAAATGACGAGGGTTGTGGTGTTGGTGGGGATGCCTTTTTGAAGTTGTAGTGCGACATGGCAAAGTGGAAAGAATTTTGATTTTTGATAATTGATTATTTCTAATAATTTTTGATTATAATTATTATTCATTTTCAGCCATTTTGCATTTTTTTTTCCTTCAACCTTCTTAGTTTTTTGCTATGCCCCGAAAATTGCTCCCAACTAACGTTCGGCCTTTGCGCTACGATCTTGAACTGCGCGTCGACGTTGTCGAGTGTGTTTTCAGCGGACAAGTTGCGATTCACGTTGACATTTGCAGCGGATCGACGATTGAACTGCATTCGCTGGAGACGGACCTTGGCGCTGTGCAGCTGGTAGGAGAGAGGGGCAGGGGGCAAGGGCACTGACGCGCATGCGCTGCTGTGGTAGGTGTGCGAGGGGGACGCGGCCGAGCTGGTGCCGACCGTCTCGACATGTCGCGAGGACGAGACGGTGACGCTGCACTTTGCACAGCCACTGCCGACAGGCGCAGCCACGCTGACGATGGCCTTTGCCGGGGCCCTCAAGGACAACCTGGTGGGTCTGTATCGCAGCGCGTACCCTGCCAAGGAGGACGAAGCGACGCGGTACATGGCTGTGACGCAGTTTGAGGCGACGGTACAGTCATTGTGGTCTCTCCTTTTCTCTCTCGGGCTGTGCTTTGCACTCGTCCACTAATATCACTGTGTCTGTGACTCTCTCTCTCTCTCACTTTGTTCTTCTCTCTATCACTTTGTTCCTCGCTCTCTACTACTCTCTTTATCACTTTGTTTCTCTCTCATCACTTTGTTTTATCACTTTGTTCTTCTCTCTATCACTTTGTTCTTCTCTCTTTCACACTTAATGCATTGTCATTACCACGTCTTTGTTCTTTCACTTTTTACTTTCTATCACTTTGTCTTTCTCCCTTCTCTTCATCACTTCGTTGATTTCTGCCTCTTTTGCTTCCATCACTGCGTTTTTCTCTGCCTCCTTTTCTCTATATCACTTTATTTATCTCTTCCTTCCTCTTTTTGTTTAGGATGCTCGGCGATGTTTCCCGTGCTTTGACGAGCCGGCGTTGAAGGCGATTTTCAACGTGACTGTGCAGCACGATGCAAGTCTGACGAGTCTCTCGAACATGCCCGTGGAAAAGGAAGAAGTTGTGTCGGACGGTCAGAAGCGTGTCACTTTTGCCGCGTCACCCGGTAGAACAACTTAAGAGCAGTTTTGTTTGCTAAATTTATGCCAATTTACCAGTGATGTCCACGTACCTGTTGGCGCTGCTTGTGGGTGAATTTGATCACATTGAGGCGACAACCCAGGCGGGCGTGACTGTGCGCTGCTACACGACGCCCGGCATGGCCCATCAGGCCAAGTTTGCCCTGGACGTTGCTGTTCGCTCCCTCGACTATTTCAGCGAATATTTTGCGACACCCTATCCCCTTCGCAAGCTCGACATGGCTGCCATTTGTGATTTTGCAGCAGGTGCAATGGAAAACTGGGTATCTTTTTTTGAAAAATTGATATGACTCGATGCATAACAATTGAGTTATTTTTTTTTCTTTCGTATTGGAAGGGACTTGTGACGTACCGGGAAGTGGCAATTCTGGTGGACGAAGAGAACACCTCTGCGCACACGCGACAAGACGTGGCGGTGACGGTGGCACACGAGCTGGCGCACCAGTGGTTTGGCAATCTAGTCACGATGGAGTGGTGGACCGACTTGTGGCTCAACGAGGCCTTTGCCACTTGGGTCAGCTACCTTGCCGTCCAGGAGCTCTTTCCCGAGGTATTGCTATTCTGGTTGTGTGCAGCCAAGTTGTGCGTGTGTGTGCGTATGTTTATGTTTGATTGCATGTATATCTTCATAATTTATATTTCTCTCGAAGCTGTTTCTATCACGTTGTACTATATTATTTCTCTCACACTTTTTCGTGGAGTGTGAATATATGTGCGTGTTTTTGTGAGCTTCGATTACACATTGTATATTAAGCCTCTTTGTTTGTAGTGGGAGCCATGGACGCAGTTTGTTGTGGATGACTTTATGGCGGGAATGTCACTGGACGCACTGCAGAACTCACATCCGATTGAAGTGGAAGTGTCGACTGCGGGCGAGGTCAACGAGATCTTTGATGCCATCTCCTACTGCAAAGTAATTGATTATTATTATTAATAGTCAGACCGGTGTAGCCGGCGAAACAGGTGCACGAAAAGAAGTTGGA
>CALSCP010002654.1:11762-34861 GCA_943704425.1 Ministeria vibrans ATCC 50519
TTGCGTAATGCTGACTTGTCGGGCGCCAACCTCAACAGAGTCATCCTCAACGGCGCAAAACTTAATCGTGCAAAGATGGTGGGTGCGACGTTGATTGGCGCGACGATGACTCGCTCGGACTTGAGCAACGCAGACTTGTCGGGTGCGGACCTCAGCCATGCCAAATTGGCTGGGGCAATTCTCAAATCGACCCTCCTGACCGATGTGAATCTGACAGACGCGGAGCTTACGAAAGCTGATCTCACCGCCGCGAACATGTCGGGAGCAACATTTGTCACAACCAACCTGAGCGGCGCTCTTCTCAATTTTGCATACTTGTCGAATACCAAATTAAGCAGTGCCAACGTCTCAAAGGCCAAGTTTCAAGGTGCATGTCTGCAGAACTCGTCTATTACAGCGGCACAGCTGGCTACGGTCGACTCTGATCTGGCACTCGCTGATTTGTCTGGAGTTGACCTGAGCAGGGTTTTGCTGCACAATTTTATTCTTCGAGACGCGAACCTGTCAGGCACAGTGCTGAAGCATGCTGATATGACGGGTGCTTATTTGAAGGGCGCTGACTTGTCGTACTCAGACTTGAGTGGTGCTAATCTACGCTCTGCCGTCCTACACTTTTCTCAGCTTGTGTGTGCGAAGTTAACCAATGCAATCCTCGATAAGGCAGATCTCTCAGACGCAAATCTGTTCAAATCCGAACTGGTCGGTACCCGCATGACAAAGGCGACTCTTGTGCGGGCCTTCTTGCCCAGTGCAAATTTGACTGGCGCCCGTCTGGAAGAGTCTGACTTATCCTACGCGAACGTGTCAGGTGCGTCACTCGTCGGCGTAGAGCTGACGCACGCTGTTCTCGTTTATGCGAACCTGTCTGGCACCAATCTGACGGGCGCCAACCTGAGCAAGGCCCATCTCCATGGTACAAACTTGACGTCATCAACAATGACTGCTGCACAGTTGGCTTTGGTCCTCCCTGACCTAGCGGACGCCAATTTATCTGGCCTTGACCTGAACGGAGTCAAACTGTCCTCATTCAATTTGAAACAAGCGAAAATGTCAGGCACGACGCTGAAGGGCGCCGAAATGGTGGGATCTGTCATGGAGCGTGCAAACTTGTCGAACGCTGACTTGAGCGGGGCGAAACTGAGTGAAACTAATCTTCGCTTTGTCGATTTGACGGGAGCGTCGCTAAAGGGCATCGAATTGATTCGTGCTGATCTTTCGCACGTCAATTTGTCACAGCATGATTTGAGCGATGCGAACCTGAACCATGCGCAACTGCGAGGTGCAGATCTGTCAAGTGCACGGCTGGTCGACGTTACAATGTTTTTCTGCGATTTGACGACCGCCAACCTGTCGGGCGCCAATTTAAGCGGCGCTGAGATGAGCAGCGCCATTCTGCAAGGTGCAAACCTGACCCACGCAGTTGTAAACGCTGCTCAGCTGAACATGATTGCAAAGAATCTGAAAAACACATACTTGACCGGTCTGAATCTCACGGGAGCGGTTTTGGATAACTTTATACTTGTAAATGCCCACCTTGACCACGCTTTGTTGATGAACGCTACGTTCGCCTCATCAAACTGCTCGGGAGCAGACTTTCACAATGCAAATATGTCGGGTGTGACTGTGGAAAATGCAGACTTTACATCGGCAAATTTAGCAGACACGGTGCTCGACGATCACACAAACTGGTCGTCGACCAATTTGAAAGACACACTATATGGTACGGCTAGTTTCAAACTTGAGCAAATACTTGTGGTTCAATTTTTCTTGCTTTTTTTAGAGGCACACGTGACGAACATCCTCCTGATGAGATTGACGGAGCAGGCGGAAGCCACCGCTGCTGGCACTTTTGTCACTTCGGAAGAACTTGATCGAATTCTTCGTTCACTTCAATCTACGCGTGACCCAACGGACGTCAAGGCAAAGGCTATGTGTGCACTCGAAAGTCTCGTCAAGAATCCGTCGATGCTTGAATTAGTTGGCTCTCGCTGTCAGCAGGGTAATTTATTGAATCCCTGTCGTCTTCTTGCCGCGCCATCAATGCGATCTGAATTGTATACACAGTCGCCAATGAGCCAAGAGAAGGCTGTTCGCATCATGGGTGCACTGTCCAAGTTTGGTAAGGCAGGAGCTGTCCCTCATGAGGGTGATGATGCCGAAACCATTGCCACTTACATCGAAGTACTCAACAGTGGCTCGACTGAAGCCAGAAACACCGCTGCCTTGGGATTGCTTCAGCTGTCCACTGTGAACATTGGATCGGATATGCGCGTCGAGTACATCACGTCGCTTGGAAATTACTTTCAAACCTCACAGGTTGACATTCTTATGAATGGGGAGTTGGTGGGAAAATACGTTACGATCTTTCGCAATCTGGCTCGCAACCCCCTGAACCATACCAAAGCGATGGCAGTCGAAGCAGCTGCACTTGCTGCATTTGTTAAGGTCGTGGAGAAAGGCTCTGTTGCCAGTGTCGTGCGGAGTGCTTTGGGTGCAGTTTTATTTTTGGCAGAGAATGAGGACAACCGACGAACATTTGAAGAGGTTGGAGGATGTGCGGTAATTGTGAAACTGTTGAATCACGATACGGATATGGTCTCGTCCGCCGCTGCGAACGCAGTGCGATATTTGGCGCGTGATAGTGTATTGGCAAGGGACGCCATCCCATTTGCCGGCGGTCTCGCTGCTCTTGTTTTGGTTCTGGAGAGTCGATCAACATATGTTCAACGATCCGCGATTCGCGCGATCATTCCTCTCTCTCGAATTGCCGCAAACCGGCGGCGGCTTTATGAGCTTGACATTTATTCCATCCTGCAGAAAATCGAACATTTGCATGTCGATATCAAGGAAATGTCTGACCTGTATCTTGTTCTGGGGTGGCGTTCCTCTCTATCGCATGATAGTTGTGCATGGCTCGAGATGACTATGTCTTTTTACTTTGTTTTGTTGTTGACGATCGGAGGTCTCGGAGGTTTTATATTCTGCAACAACCGAGCATTCAACATCATCCCTATCTCCATTAACATCATCCCTATCTCCATTGTCGTCGCCGTGGGAATATATGCGGTGTATTTCATGGTGTATCACCCCTACTGCGTTATCCTTGAGTCGTACCAATGAAGATACAGACGAAATAAAAATAATTTTATTAATAATATTTTTTAAACAATCACGATAATCCATTCCATAGAAATAAAGCAACTTTTCAAGACGATTATTACCTTTGATTGTGCATCCTGCGATTTAGCTTGAAGCTTTTGCCCTAGCTAGGACTTCCAAAAAAAAAAAGCAACTTTCCAGTGATCTGCGAGGAGTGCTTACCCGTGTCGCATCTTCTACACCACCTCTTACTAATTTTTTCCCCTGCACTCCCGGCACGTATACTAACTCCTTCTTTCCTTTGGTTATTTTCTCCCTAACACTTTTTAAGAGAATACTAAATATTTAAAAAGTCTAAATGTGTGTTGTTACGGATAAATATATTAATTTTCGCGCAATGAGAACTATGATAAAATCTAATATATTGTTAATATTCGCGCGTCATTAGATTTTAGTTTAAGCACTCATTTTTAAAATATACATCCGGCGAATATTATTATAAATATTGCCTTGAACGGGTTAAACAGTACACGGCTTATTTGTACACACACTCTTTTTATCTTAAATTTAACCTCAGTGCGGGTTGTGGGGTGAGAGGGATTGATGCCTTGGGTTTTCTTAGTCAGTAATGCTGCTAGTGATAGGCAGTGTTGTAATCAAGACTGGGAGTCTTATGTTGGCTTGTTGATATCAATAAAAGTCGCCTGAAAAGTTAATTAAAAAACTCTCTTTTACTTTTTTTTTAGTCAATACCACCACTACGCGTCGCGCGGCACATCGTGGCGCCCCTTTGCGGTGGAACTGGTGTTTATAAATACGGGAATGAGTGTGTCTAAAGAGTGAGAGACAGTCGAGAGAGACGAGTAGACAAAGTCACTTGAAAGTTTAATTCAAAGTAAAAGAGAGACGAGTGGAGAGAAAAAAACTTGTAGGAACTCTCGCTGAACAACCCGAGTGCGGATTGTGGGCTGAGAGTCTTGTACCAATGAAAGTTTAAATATAAAATTATGGGGCGAGAGCCCGGGCCCTAGGATTTCCAAAAAAAAAAAAGTTCAAGTTTTTTTAAAAACTTGTCCTCTGGGGCAGAATTATAATTCTTTTGAAAAAAAAACACCAAAATGTTCATTATGCCACCACCTCACTCTCGTCCATATCGAGATCAAAAATACTCTGCAACTTGGGCGCTGGCGTCGCAATGCTGTCTCGCGAGTCCTCACGCGGATGAGCCGAAATTAGCTCCACCATTGAGTGCGTGGTGCGCTTGTGCGAGGCAATGGCACTCGAACGACGACGACGCTTGTGCACCACAATCACCGAGACCAGCACGATGACAAGAAGCAGGAGAGTGCCTCCTGCTGCTGCGGCAATGACAATGATCAGCGATGTCGACAGACCGCCACTGTTGCTTGCGCCGGTGTTAGTGGCGGGCACATTGAATGCAGCAACAGTTGAAAAATGTGTCACGGTCACTGTAAGTGTGTGTGTCACAGAGTCAGTGGCCACGAGGGTCGTCGATTCCCACACGCCGCCCGCGGGTGCGATTTTGACTTGAAGACGACCCGCGTTGACCAGCGCGATAAAGTCGTTGGTGCTCAGACCGTTGACAGTAACCACCAGGGTCACTGCAGTGCCAAAGCTCATGCTGGGCTCCAGGCGCCACGCATCAGAGACTAAAAAAAAATAAGAATACATTATTATGAAAAAGAAAACAATACACCAACAACGGTGTACCTGAAGTCCAGGAGGCAGCAGCCGCATCACTGACGTCGGTGGGAAGGGCATGGTAGACCTGGACAGTGGCTGGCGACGTGAGTGCACCCGACGGGAACGTAAGAGAGAGAGACGTGACGGAGATGGCACCGCCCGTTGCGGAGATACTCTTGGACGCGATGGGGGTGGTGTAGTCGATGGTCTGGCAGTGGGAGCCCTGGCGGCCTCCTGTGCAGCGACAGGAGTAGCCACCCACATGATCGAGACAAGTGCCGCCGTAGAGACAGGGCTGCGAGGCACATTCGTTGGTGAGGTCAATGTTGCAGAGGCTGCCCGTGGTCACGGATGTGCACACACACTCAAAGCCAACGCCAACTAGATTGCGACAGGTACCGCCGTTGACACAGGGCTGCGAGACACACTCGTCGATGTTCACATCGCACAGTATGCCGGTGAAGCCAGCGGGACACGAACAGGTGAACATATCAACAACATTGACGCAGAGACCGCCGTTGGTGCACGGTGATGACGCACACTCGTCCATCTCCGACTCGCACAGCTCACCAGTGAAGCCACTGGCACACGCACACGAGAAAGCACCCACCGCATCGAGACACGAGCCGCCGTTACCACAGGGAAACGAGGCGCACTCGTTCAGCTCGGTGGCGCACGTGAGGCCAGTAAAGCCCGCAGCACACACACACGCGAAGGCGTTGACCTGATCAACACACGTCGAGCTCGTGGTGCACGGCGACGAAGAACACTCGTTTGTATTGGTGTCGCAAACCAGACCAAAGAAGCCCGCGACGCACGCGCACGAGAACGAATTGAGTTCGTCGGTGCACGAAGCAGCATTTTGGCAAGGGCTCGAGGCACACTCGTCAATATCCGACTCGCAGAGAGTACCAGTAAAGCCCGCGACACAACCGCATACGAAACTGTTGACACTGTCGATACACGAAGCAGCATTCTGGCACGGAGCAGAGGCACACTCGTCGACGTTTGTTTCGCAGAGACTGCCTGTGAAGCCGGCAACACAGCCACACGCATATCCATTCGCCATGTCACTGCACGACGCGCCATTCACGCACGGCTGCGAGTCACACTCGTCGATATTAGTCTCGCACAGAGTGCCTGTAAAACCCGCAGCACATGTGCAGATATAACCGTTGGTGCTGTCGGCACAACTCGCACCGTTTAGGCAGGGGGTAGACGAGCACTCGTCGTTGTCCGTGTCGCACACGGCACCAAAAAAGCCAACAACACAAGTGCACGTGAAGGAGTTCACACCGTCCTGACAGGTACCGCCATTCTGACACGGTATCGACGCACACTCGTTAACATTTGTCTCGCACATCGCACCCATGTAGCCGGCCTGACAAAAGCATGAGAATGCATTGTGTAGGTTGTTGCATGATGCGCCATTCTGACACGGCATCGACGCACACTCGTCAATGTCACTCTCGCACACCAGTCCCGTGTAGCCAGGGTCACACGCACACGAGTACGAATTGATTTTGTCAGTGCACACTGCACCATTTTGACACGGTTGCGACGCGCATTCGTCAATGTTGGTCTCACACCGAACGCCCGTGTAGCCAGCGGAACAACTACACGCAAAGGCGTCGACAACATCGATACACGTTGCACCATTGATGCACGGTTGCGACGAGCACTCGTTGGTATCCGTATCGCACAGCAGGCCAAAAAAACCCGACACACATTCGCACGAGAACGAATTGACATTGTCTACACACACGCCAGCGTTCTGACACGGCATCGACGCGCATTCGTTGATATTGGTCTCACATTGAGTACCAGCGTAGCCCGCATCACAGCCACAGGTGTATCCATTTATTTCGTCGATGCATGTCGCGCCATTCTGACACGGAGCTGAGGCACACTCGTCAACGTTGGTCTCGCACACGGCGCCCATGTACCCGGCAACACAGCTGCAGAGGTAGGCATCAAGCAGATTAGAGCAGGTTGCGCCATGTTGACACGGATATGAGGCACATTCGTCAATTTCGGACTCGCACGTCACACCTGCATAGCCAGCGACACACGAACAAGTGTAGCTACCACCGGCACCGTTGATACAGCCGGCACCATTCTGGCAAGGAGAAGACTCGCATGGAAGCAGAACGGTAGCGCAGTCGGTACCGGTGAAACCAAAGGCACATATGCATGAGTAGTCATTAACTCCGTCGACGCAACTGGCACCGTTGCGACACGGCATTGACATGCACTCGTCAATGTTCGTTTCGCATGTGGTGCCGACAAATCCTGCGACGCAGCCACACCAGAAGCCGCTCACACTGTCGACACAATTTGCATCGTTCTGACACGGCGATGAAGCACACTCGTCCGTCTCGGACGCACACTGTGGGCCAGAAAACCCTGCGAGGCACACGCAGGAGAAAGCAAAATCCAAGTCGACGCAAGTGCCCGCATTCTGGCAGGGCAGCGATGCACACTCGTCAATATTGGTCTCACACATTGTATCGGTAAATCCTGCCACACAAGTGCACACAAAGACGTCGCCGGAAATGGAGCAAGTGGCTCCATTCTGGCAAGGCATTGAAGCACATGCGTCCGTAATGGTTTCGCAAAACTCTCCCGCATGTCCAACCATGCAGCCGCACGAGAACGAGTCGACGAGATCTGTGCACGTTGCGCTGTTCATGCACGGCTGCGACGCACACTCGTCAATGTCCGTCTCGCACAACGAGCCCGAAAAGCCAGACACACAAGTGCACGCGTATCCCGAAACCCCATCGCTGCAGGTCCCACCATTCATGCACGGCTGTGACGCGCACTCGTCCGTCTCGGCGTCGCACAAGTCTCCAAAGAACCCGCTGGGACACGCGCACGTGAACGAATTCACCTGATCCGTGCACGTTGCGCTGTTCATGCACGGCTGCGACGCACACTCGTCAATGTCCGTCTCGCACAACGAGCCCGAAAAGCCAGACACACAAGTGCATGCGTATCCCGAAACCCCATCGCTGCAGGTCCCGCCATTCATGCACGGCTGTGACGCGCACTCGTCCGTCTCGGCGTCGCACAAGTCTCCAAAGAACCCGCTGGGACACGCGCACGTGAACGAATTCACCTGATCCGTGCACGTTGCGCTGTTCATGCACGGCTGCGACTCACACTCGTCAATGTCCGTCTCGCACAACGAGCCCGAAAAGCCAGACACACAAGTGCATGCGTATCCCGAAACCCCATCGCTGCAGGTCCCGCCATTCATGCACGGCTGTGACGCGCACTCGTCCGTCTCGGCGTCGCACAAGTCTCCAAAGAACCCGCTGGGACACGCGCACGTAAACGAATTCACCTGATCCGTACACGTTGCGCTGTTCATGCACGGCTGCGACGCACACTCGTCAATGTCCGTCTCGCACAACAAGCCCGAAAAGCCAGACACACAAGTGCATGCGTATCCCGAAAACCCATCGCTGCAGGTCCCGCCATTCATGCACGGCTGTGACGCGCACTCGTCCGTCTCGGCGTCGCACAAGTTTCCAAAGAACCCGCTGGGACACGCGCACGTGAACGAATTCACCTGATCCGTGCACGTTGCGCTGTTCATGCACGGCTGCGACGCACACTCGTCAATGTCCGTCTCGCACAACAAGCCCGAAAAGCCAGACACACAAGTGCACGCGTATCCCGAAACCCCATCGCTGCAGGTCCCACCATTCATGCACGGCTGTGACGCGCACTCATCCACATCTGTTTCACACACCAGCCCTGCAAATCCGCTCGTACAGAAACACACAAAGTCATTCGTAGCGCCGACCGCACAGCTGGCACCGTTCTGACACGGCGACGACTCGCACGGTGGCACAGGCACAGTGCACTCAAGGCCGGTAAAGCCTGCTGTGCAAGCACAGAAAAAGGAGCCCGCACTAGAACCACTAATGCATGTGCCGCCGTTAGTGCAACGAGGCACCGCACAGCCGTCGACAGGTGCCTGGCAGAATGTGCCGGTAAACCCGGCGGTGCAAGCACACGCAAATCCCTGTGTGCTCGCTGAACAGGTTCCACCACTCGCACATGGCGAGCTCAAACACGGATCCCACTGGCTTTCGCACTGTACCCCTGTAAAGAGACCGGTGCAGTCGCAGCGATACGACGCCTCCAGGTCAACACAAAGGCCTCCGTTGTGACAGGGCTGCGATGCACACTCGTTTATGGCCAAGTCGCACAGAGTACCGGTGAAGCCTGGGTTGCAGCTGCAGGCAAAGCCACCACCCGGCGCAAACATACATGTTCCCGATGTCGCGGCACATGGCGACGAGGCACAGGGATCCTGACAGACGTACGACGACGTGAGATCGACACAGAGTGTGTTAGCGGGACAGGGCGATGAGAGGCACAGGTCAATGTCAAAGCAATCGAAGGTGCCGGCAAGGTTGCTACATTCAAACCCGACCGAGCACGGCGACGAAAGACACTCGTCAATGTCGCCGAGACATGTATCTCCCGTGTAGCCGGCCATACATGTGCACACAAAGCGATCGGGGGCGTTGGAACATATGCCACCATTAGCGCAAGGCATCAGTCCCGTCCCAGTAAGTGCCCCACAATAGTCCGGGACTGTCTCGCAAAGGACTCCGCTCACACCAGCATAGCACGTGCACGCAAACAAAGTGGCGCCGTCCACACACGTACCGCCGTTGAGGCACGGCGACGAGGCACAATAGTCAACGTCAAACTCGCACTGATCGCCGTAGCGGCCCTCGGGACACACACAAGTGCCCAAGGGTGGCATGCATGTGCCGCCATTGGTACAAGGCGACGAGCCACACGCGTCCAAGGGCGTCGAGCAGTTGGTGCCAGTAAAGCCACTGGTACACGCACACGTAAACGACTGGAAGCTGGCACCGGCGGTGCACGAGCCGCCATTGTCACACGGGCTGGCAAGGCACGGATCATCAAAGTGACACTGCCCAGCATTTGCGCCGTAGTTCTGGTCGTAGCAGATGGACACCTGAAAGGGTGTCGGAAGCGGACAACTGCCGCCAAAGTAGAGCAGGAGTTGAATGCCTGCGTGCAATGGAAAGAGTAAAAGAACAGATAAAAAACACAAAAATTAATTTACCTTTGGGGTTCTTGGAGCCGAGCGAAGGATAAGTGACAAATTTTTGCTCGAGAAGCACCGGAGGATTGCACGAGAAGAGCGAATAGGTAGTCATGCTGTCGGTGAAGTCTTGCTGCAACGTGTACTTGCGGCCGACACGAAGCGGCGTATCGAACGTCTGGAGCAACTCCGGAGGCGCACCGGACGCAAAGGGCTGTTGGGAGTCGACATAGTCGTACGACGCAATCTGGATGTAGTCTGCAAGGGCACAGTTGGGCACATTCTCGTTCATGCCCTGGTACGTCATGCCGTAGGGGGCGCCGGTGGACGAGTCGATGGCTGGCTGTGAGACGCGCGTCACACACGACGGATGGCGTCGCCACACAAAGCGCGAGCTATGCTTGTGGTGCGGCTCGCGGTTGAAGAGGAAGTTGTAGCCCAGGTCACCGCGAGCACGCCCTGCAGGGAAAGAGGGGGTGGGAGAGTCCCGGGTGTGAGCAGGAGAGGGTGTAATGTGAAAACAAGGTCGGACCGAACAACTTGTTCCAGTTTGAGACACAGCCGCCGCGATTGGTGCTGCTGGTGCCGCCAAAGAGGTACGTCGGGGTGTTTGGGTCGAACACAACGTTGACGCTGGTCGTTGACGACGTCACATACTCGTGCGGAGTGAAAATATTGTCAAATGCATCCTTGACAATAATAAAAAAAAAACAAAACAAAAGATAAGAAAAAAAAAATGTCAGCGGGTCCTTCTGGTCAAAACAGCAGCACTGCACACACACACACACAACACATATACAATATACACACCCACACGATGCGTACCGTTGTGTAGTGGCCGCCGTCGGCACTTCTGACAGTTTGGCACTTATCAACCGCCATTGCCCCGTGCAGCGCCGCCACGGCCATCAGCAGGATCCCCCAGACGCGCATGAGTTTCATCAAGCTGTGCGGGTCGATGTTTCGTCACAAAATGGCACAGTAATGGTTTTGGAGAAAGAAAAGTTTTGATATGATAAAATCCGGAATCCCCTTCACACCTTTATTAAAGAATAGAAAGAAGAAATATTTTGATCTTATCTATCTACATAGTACAAACATATCGTTACACCCTCTCTCCCTCCTCAACAACAACAAGCACCCCGGCACACAACGTTGTGATAAGCACATCCAATTCTCCATGTCGAATCTCGCTCGTGTACGTCTCCAAGAACAGCGACTCCAGCAGCTACACAGCAATGTACAAAATTACGACGATTCAAACATCACAACAGCTCTGCATACCAATCGATGAGAGGACGCAGCACGCTCGTCGGTGAGCTCTGCCGCGGCACGGACCACCACAAAGACAGCAAGGGGCAGCCACAGATCGAGATTGGAGGAGACTGAGGGAAGACCCTGGGTGGACAGAGCGGCAGCCATGCGTTCAAAGACCAGCACAACGTGCGCCAGCGAGTCCACCGTGTCCGTCACCAGACTCACCAGTGCGTCCACCGACTCGCCGTACCAGTCGTCGGGGGCCATGGCAAGCGCATTGAGTGCACCACTGGGTAGCTCAAGATGCGCCAAGAGAGCAGTGTCGTCGAGCGCAGCCAGAAGACGCGCGCCAATGCGAAAGGAACGCATGCGCGCCGTCTGTGCACTCTCGTACACACGCAGCATGGTCGTCTTGACCAAAGGCGTGCAGAATAGACGTCGCGCCACGACGGGCGATACTGCACAACGCTCGGCCGCGCGACACACATACGCAACGAGTGCACCCAGGTCGCGCTGGGCAAGTTCGAGAAAGCGGTTGGGACTGGGCACGTCGGAGTACGCCCACAGAAAGAGTTCACGACAGGCGGCCGTCAACTGCACCAGTGGATGCGCAACAACCGCTTCGACTGCACTCCCGTGTGCGGCACCATCTCCAAGGCGACTCCAGCCCACCACCCGTCCATCATCGTCCACAACTGCCTCAGCCTCGAGCGCATCCCACTGCGTTATCGCGTCCACTCGTTCCGGATGCTCTGCCATGCGTCCAACCTGTTCTTCAAAGCGTCGCTGCACCGCATCCCACCGCCCGCGCACCCCGACAAACGCCTCGACGACCTCACTGCCGCCCACTTCGTGTGTCAGGTTGTCCGCACGCGAAAAAGTCTGCACCACCTGCGCATTCTGAGAGATTTCGCGTGCTCGCGCCGTTGGCGTGCTCGGTGTTGGCGACACGCGCCGCTGTACTTGGTGATCGTGTGTGGCCGATAGCAGTACGCGAAGCGCACCGGCAATCTTGAGGTGTCCTTCACGGTCGGCGCCACTTCCCGCACTGCTCGTGTCGCTACTGTGCTGTCCGGTCGACTCGTCCGTGTCGTCCGCCACCAGAGGACCCACAAAAGAGCCCTCGAGGACCATGCCGCCCATGGTAAGTCGACCATGGCCCGACGTTTTGAGTGTCCCCGAAAAAATGCCGTCAAAAACACCCTCGTTGCCACAAAAAACGCGCGCAGGACCCACCATACGTCCCGCCGTCCACCGACCCACACACACCAGCTGCTGCTCGCGGTCGCTCCAGCAGCCCACGCCGGCACAGCGTCCGTCTGCCCACTCGCCCACATACCGTCGCACACCCTCCATTTGCACTCCAAAGCCGGCTCGGCGTCCACGCGACCACGAGCCAGCATAGCGCAAGCGCCGTTCAGAGTGCACAAGCGTGCCAAAGCCCGAACGCACATCGTCAAGCCACTGCCCACAGTAGACACTCCCGTCGACAAGTACCGCTTGCCCATCACCGGTGCGCCGGTCACGCACATACTCCCCCACATACTCCACATGATCGCCCTTGCGCCCGACAAACCGGCCAACGCCGTGCCGTCGTCCCTCGACAAAGTCCCCAACAAACACCACACCCGGCTCGTACTCGAGACGCCCGCGCCCATGCGGCAGACCCTGGTACCACATGCCCAGGTAGCGGGCACCACGCGGAATGTCGCCCACCACACGGTCGTGGCGGAAGGTATAGGCACACGGACCACGTACCGCATCGGAGGTGGTTGAGGGGGCAGCAGTCGTCGCCAAAGCAGACGCGTCTAGGCTCGCATCCACTCCTGCGCTCGTGACCGCTGTAAGATGAAAAAGATCATGATGATGCGTGTCGCTGACACTCGGCATAACAGTGCCAGCGCGTGCCTCTCTCACAAGTTGTTCGCATCGTCGCCGCAGCTTGGCCGAGGGCCACACAAGCGCAACGCGCTCCTCGGGGAGAGTCAGGAACATTTGCACTTGGTTGTCGGTCGAGTCGTTGGCAACAACACTCGCTCCGCCCACAGTGGCACTGGAGGGGTCGATCGTGTCGAGCCAGATAATCTCAAGGGGGGTCATGGTGACAATGAAAGCACGCACAGGCTGCCACTGAACACGCGCGACGCCGTCGTTGAGGAAGAGAAAGGTGTCGGACGAGAGGCCAAAAGCTGGTCGACGCACTGCCACTAGCATCGGCAAGAGCACACGACGACCGGGACTCAGTAGATAGCGACGCAACGCGCGCTGCTCCTGGTAGAACTTGAGGGTCGCATGAGCGTCGTAGCGCAGGCGATCGCTTGTCGCAATAAGGTCGCTCCAGTGTGCGCACGCTGCCATCAGCGTGTGTTGTGATTCGGTGTTCTCGGGCAACTGACTGCCGCAACGCCCACACTCGGCAGCGCGCTCTTTCACCCGCACAAGGATGACACCAAAGGCGTCCTGATCGT
This sequence comes from Ministeria vibrans ATCC 50519, assembly GCA_943704425.1. Lineage (NCBI taxonomy): Eukaryota > Filasterea > Ministeriida > Ministeriidae > Ministeria > Ministeria vibrans. The sequence goes on from CALSCP010002654.1 coordinate 25,389, forward strand.
CGGCCGACCCGAACACACCGGTCACAAGACACTCGGCGAGGGCACTCTGAAAGGCACGCACCACTCGCGCGTGCTCCTCGACACGCTCACTGAGCAGCGCCGTTGCACACTCAACTCGTGTCCACTGTCGCGGTGCACAACTCTGCTCGCGGTTGTTGTCGGCCGACGCTGCCAATAGCATTTGCCACGTGAAGCGCAGCAGACGACGGAAGGCCGTGTAGAAGGCGACGCGCGCCGCATCCTCGGTCGCCGCCACGTCGGCTTTGTCGCCCAACAGCGGTCCACACACCACGGGAGTGGGCAACGGAAAGGGCACAGACGAAGCAACAGCGCCAGACGAGTACGACATCAGGGAGGCGCCGTCGTCGGCGACAGTTGCATCGCCATTACTCGTGTCGTGTTGCCGTTGTGGTTGAAGTTGATGAGGGTGTGTGCCGTCAGGACTGGACCGGCTGTACTCGTGCGAGTGGTCGTGAGCATGGTCGGTGCTGCCACCACTGCTGTCAACAATGGTAGTGGTGTGGTCGGACGAGCGTGGCGGCATGCGGTCGCAGAGGGACAAGAGGCGTCGGTAGAAGAGACGTTCGTGGTGAGTGTAGAGCAGCTGAGTGAGGGCGTAAGGTGGGGCGGGCTTGAAGCCAGCGACAATGCAGGTGCCCTGTTGCCCGCTGCTGCTGAGTGAAAGTGCCATAAGGGTTGAGCGACGTGCGGAGCGAAGGCAGACGAGGTCGAGCGAGCGCCCCACGGCGGCGGGTAGGGGCGCCAAGAGAATGCTCCAGGAGCCGTTGGGTCCCTCGTTGCTCAGAAAGACAGAGCCCCCCTTGGAGGCGCTCACATGCGTACAAATGTGTGCAACAAGATCTTCGACGCGCGTTGCAGTCGCCTCGCCGTTGCCCCAGTGGTACGCTTCGCCGTCAAATGTGATAGCGGCCGAGTGGGCGGGACCGCCCGACACATGCGAGACGTTGACGTGACGCAGACCGCGCACGAGAGTGGGTCGCTCGACGTGGCGCTGGGCCAAGGCAACACCGCACTGACCTCCCGAGTTGTCGCCAAAGGCCCACACCTGCGTTTGGTTTGCTGAGATTCCACGGTGCACGACGACGAGGGTGTGTCGCATGCCGCAGGCCACACGTAAGATGCGACAGTTCTCCGACCAGGCGTGCACCGTGGGCTTGGGCAGGTGCGGTTGCAAGTGGTCCTCGTTGGAGTCGTCGGTGTCGCCGGGCTGATTGAAGGTACCCTCGTTCCACACAAAGAGGCGAGTGCGATCGACACTCACGGCAACAATGTGTTCGTAGCCGCCCGCAATGCACGCCTGTGCCGCGTACACGTCCGTGGCCAGCAGCGCAAAGCGCCCCACGGCAAAGCCTCGGCCCGACACATACAGCCGGCCGGCGCTCGTGACCACAATGCTTGTGGAGTCGCCACAGGCGATGCCCACCGCCACCTCGTCTGCCGTCAACAAGTCGAGGCCGCGAACGGCCGTGGGAACCTGCTGTGCGCGACCGCCCGGCTCGCCGTTGCCCAACTGGCCGCTGGCATTGCTGCCGCAGGTGAGGACCCGGCGGTCGTGCGTGAGCAGGAGGACGTGTTCGCTGCCACAGGCGACGGCCGCGATGTCGCTCGCGTTTTTCAGCGGACGGAACGATGTTGAGGGAAGCACAGAGAAGAGGTAGGCGCGATCGCTGTCCTCGTCGTGCTCGTCCCCCTCGCTCTCCTTTCTTCTCCGCCGCTCACCGTCGCCGTCGTCCAACCGGAATGGTGGGAGTCGGGACATCAGAAGGACAAGATGTGAATAAAAAATTGGCGCTTCAAAATATCAAATTATTCCTTCTTTTGACTTTTCACTGACTTTTCATTTTTCAATAATTTTTTCGAATTTCGACATGAAACTCACGATTGCTCTTCTCGCTCTGTTCGCGATTGCGTTCGCGATGGATCCTCTCGAGGATGCGTACAACCTCGGTCTTGACGTCTCCGCAAACGATTATGTAAGACAGCGCATTGCCCTCTGCCCGCACACCCTCCCCGTGCGACCCACACGTGTCTATACACAGCGTTTGTTCTGCGCGCGCGTTCAAACAAATCGATTTATTTTTTGGACGAGGAATGTTGAGAAAAAAAACAAGCGAAAAAAAAAAACGCAAAGTGGATTACGCGAGTGTTGCGGGACTGTTAGACTCGGTAGGGTGCAGTAGACAGGCGAAGGTTCTGCACTGGAAGTAGTGGCGTGGGCGGGCATGCGCGTGCAGTGCAGTTCGGGAGTTTTACTGTTCGTCCAGAAAAAAAAAAGACTACAGCGCATTTTATAAAACAACGCAAGTCGCCGCGCAGAGGCACAGCCAGACTTGAGACTGCTTTGGCATTTGCCAACCCAATTGAAACGCGAAGACGAGCGAGTTTTGTTGTTCTGAGTCGAAAAGGGTTATCGACACTCACACACAACACAACACACATTCCGACTCTGTCTGTGTTGCACAGGTTGAGATTTACAACTCCACGGGACTGCATTGCGGATGCAAGCCCAAGATCGATCAGTACGTGATTGAGGCGATGCCGGGACACCAGTCGGCCAACGTGGCCGTCGTCGGCGACTACGGCAGCTGCGACCCGGCGCAGAAGCAGCCAATGCGCATCTTCATCAAGTGGGGCGACGGCTGTTCGTTCACAACGGACCGTCTCCCGCACGTTGCGCCCTTCCAGTCGACACACCGCTACGAAGAGCCGGGCACCTACCGTATCCGCGTCTACTACTGCTCGGCCGTCTCGGCAACCAACCTTGTGCCCCGCTGCAGTGTCCGCACCCGCTCTGTGGACATTGCGCCCGCCAACTTTGGACAGTAAAAAACTGAAAAGCCATCGTCGAAATCACATTTAAGATGGGAATATGGTGTAATTATAAGTGAGCAACACCCTTTGCGCGTCGCATCGCCTCAATAGTGCGCAGAAATTGTCCATAGGAGCGCGGAAGGACACGACGGAGTGGCTGCAGCAACATGACAAACGAAAAAAACAGGAGGAAGGGAGAGTTAGTTGAGAGAGTGAGTCAGTCGAGTCAACACTCGTCTTTACCTTGTTTGGGGCAAGAAAAGTAATATTGAAGCAATTGGTAGTGTGTTTCTGACCCGTCTCGGGATCTAGCACATCGGCAAGGACTGAGACCTGAAAGGCCTTTGGGTCATAGTCGAGAGATTGATGCCCCGGCGAGAAGACAACCTGTGAGGTGAGACTGAGGATGGAACCAATGGCGACGGGACGGCGGAAGGCAATGTCATCGATGCACAGCAGACGCGGTGTGTCCTGGCTGAACATGGCGCCGTTGGCCCACGCCAGTTCATACGCTACGAGGACACATGCTTAGCTCAAAATGGCAGTGGGATGGATACTGTGCAATCATTCCATTGTATGTAAAATTGACAATAGAATAAGTGTGACTAAAACGAGTGTGATTGCAAGCAGTTTGCAGTGCAGTAGAATGTGTGTGATTGCAAGCAGTTTGCAGTGCAGTAGAATGTGTGTGATTACAAGCAGTTTGCAGTGCAGTAGAATGTGTGTGATTGCAAGCAGTTTGCAGTGAATGTGTGTGATTGCAAGCAGTTTGCAGTGCAGTAGAATGTGTGTCACTGCGAGCAGTTTGCAGTACAACCAGTCATCAATGTTACACTGAGTGCAGTTTCGAGTGAGAGCGTGTGCACATGAAGTTATACTGCTAAACGAATGGTTAATTATTTTTACCTTCTTTCATAAGGTATCCTCCAAAAATCTTATTATGTACATTACGATCCTAAAAAAAACAGTAAAAAGAAAACAGTGAGAGAAGGAAAAAATGAGAAAAAAAGAGAAACCTGAGGCTGACAGAGACGGGTTGAGCTCATAGTCGTGTCTTTCATGTACACGCAGGGCGCACCCCCCGCATTGGTCGCGGCTTGCTGGGCCTTCTTCTGTTCCATGTACAGCGCATGGATAACCAGCCGCTCGGTCTCTGACGGCGCCATCCGCTCCAGTCCATTGCTCACTTGCTCTCTTCGCTCTCGTGTGTTCTCTATCATGTCACACATCTTACGTCTTATTCCTTTTTCTCTGCTTCTCGTCTTTCCCAATCGTACTTTCGCCCTGTTCGAACAGCGCCTTTTCTTCCGGTGTGCTCACAATCAGTCGGTTGACTTTCGCCGCCTTTTCGTTTTGTGCATCCCGTGCCACAAACGTAAATTTCGCTACAAACACCGTCAGGAAAAGGTCTCTTATCTCTTTCTCTTTTGTGCATCTCTCTCAGCTCTGACCGGTCAGAGTCGTTTCGCCAATGGGAAACGCAGAGGAACTCTCAACTGCGGTGGGCAGTGTAAGACTGCGCATCCATACGGTGATCTCCATGGAACTGTTTCCCACCCACGTGACGTGTCCGCTCAAGCGATAGTCCACATCTGCTCGAACCCGATGTGTCTGTGACAACAGTTCGATCTTGTCGACCGACGCAGTCACAAGCGTCAGTGGCGATGTCTGCGGGTCGCCGTCGTCGCAATGCTTGACTACACACATAGCGCCGCACTCAGCATTCTTCTTCTCCTTCTCCTTCTCCTTCTCCTTCTTCTTCTTCTTCTCTCTCTCTCTCTCTCTCTCTCTCCCTCTCTCTGCATATTATCCTTACATGCAATGTTTCCCGCAAATGCGTCCAAGTCTTCCAATATTTTTCCAAAGCGAATGGCACCCACCAGATTCATATACTCATCGCGCAGCACCGGGTCTGTGCCAAAACACAGGTCTGTCTCGTGCATTGAGTCGCTCATGCGCTTCTCCACCACACGATGCTCGCGGACATTTCGCTACAGAACAATGAAAACCCGTTTCACACCAGAAAAACCTTTTCGATCGGCCGTACGGGCACACCTGGCGCTTGAAACAGCGGCACTGCATGAGATTCGTCGGCACTGGTGGCTGCAAGACGGCCACGCCAAAGCTCTTCGGTGACTTTGGAGCGGAATCGCGGTGTGAAGCGGGCGTTGCCGTCATCCGCCCGTCGCGCCGTACTGGCCGAAAACACACGCGCACGGGACACGCTCAGTCCACTGCGCACCCATGCAATTGATTTTCCTACGTTCGCCAACATATACCAAATGCGCCAAACGGGTAAATATCAATGAGTCCAAGGGAATTCGGGATGATCATGGAACTGTTTGGTTGACTGAACTTTCCCTCATTCAATTTTCGCAATGTCGCGCTCACCCACTGCTGCCGGCGTACTACCCTACGCCATGGTTCCGCAAGAGAATGGTAGCTTTCGTGTGCTTCTTTTGCTCGGTGGCGAGGCGCGTGGTGGTCGAGCTGTCGTGTACTCGGACTTTGGCGGGGGTGTTGACAGCGACGACGTCGACTCGCTGCACACGGCTGAGGGGGCGCCTGCGTCAACAAGCGATGCATCAGGGGGGTCTACTCATCAATTTGCGGGAGCTGCAGCGACAGCGGCACGTGAATTTGCCGAGGAGACGGGCGGGGCCGTTGCGCAACTTCCAATGTCGAAGTCTCAGCGCTCTCGTCACGATCGACGCCGTGCGCATCGACGACGACTCTCGGAATCGGCAGAAGGGACAGCAGAAGACGATGGTGGTGCTGCGCCAGCCACCGATGTGTTTGTGGAGGCTACGCGCACCTGGATGTTGCGCAAGCTGTCGACAACGGGCCACTCAACCGATCTTGCCACTATTCCCATCCTCCTTCCCCGCGTGCGCAAGCCCTACTGCATGTTTCTCACGGCCATTCCATACATTGATCCGTTGGTCTTTATGAGTGCAGTGCGTGTGGCGACCGACGCGAGACACAGAGAAAAGAAAGCATTTCTGTGGGTTGATCTTGAAGATTTGCTCAGCGCGACCGAGCCTGACAGCGAGACGGGCGAGTCTTACTCGGGCCTCGTGACCGTCTTCAACCAGACCACCTGTGTTCCGCTCTACCTTCCAATGGTACGCCTGCTGGCGAGCCCCATGGGCCGCGCAGCCCTACACCGACTGCGTGCTCAGGCTCACATGTATTCCGCCCCACGCACTACCGCAGTCTCCGCCACCAGCTCATCACGTCGCAAGAGCCCAGGCACCGCTACAAAATCCACCCACCACGACACCAGTGACGCTGATGACGACATGAGCCTGCAACTGGTTGTCCCGGGCCTGTGGATCAGCGGCGTGGATGCCGCCAACAATCGCGCTCTTCTCATTTCACGAGGCATCACTCACGTCGTTTGTGCCATCAACCGTCGCGAACCTCACCACCGCGACGCCCTTCATACTCTCTTGTTGCCCGTTGAAGACCGTCCCGCCCAGCCCATGCGCCCCTACCTCAGTGCATGCATGGCCTTCATCGACCGTGGTCGTGCCACCGGAGGTGTCCTTGTACACTGCCAAGCAGGTACCACACAACTGACTGGCTCAGTTGCAATATAGATATTCTTACACTCATTTTTTCTGATTGGTTTGTTAGGTCGCTCTCGCTCTGCCACCATTGTACTTGCCTATCTCATGCGCACCTTTCCGTCACTGCGCTCCTTTCCCACCGCCCTCTCCTTTCTCCGATCGCGTCGCTCCATTGTTTGTCCCAACACTGGATTCACTGCTCTCCTCGGCACTCTCTCCAGCGCAAGCACAGCCCATCGACACCGCATCACAACACAGTCCGTTTCCCTTCCCCCGTCCACCACACACTATGCAACGGCAGTCAGGCCACCCTCAAATGAACCAGAGGATGACGCACAAGCCCCTCCTCATAACCGACTGACTGACTCTCAAGTGCACTGTCTCGCATGCGATACAACCCTCACCACCACAGGGACACTCTTTGACGACCATTCTCACTGCGCCACTGACTACCTCCTCAACGAAGAAGGAAGCACTTCAGACGTCCCTCAGTGGTACACTGCACAGGCACTTGCGTGTGCTGCTCCCTCAGGCGATCTTCTGTGCCCTCAGTGCGAGTCCGTTGTCGGTCGCTTCCACTGGTCGGGAATCCTCTGTCGCTGTGCCATGCGTGTTGTGCCGGGGTTTTTGCTATACGACACTGCCTGCATGCTCCAAGGTGCGACTGTGGGAAGAGTCACCACAAACACCGAGTAACTGTCATGTCAGTTGTGTTATATAGTAATTAATTTATGTACATAATACAATAAAACAGCGAGTCAAGTGCTGTCTCCCTCTGAGTCACTATCTATACTGCGCAGTCCGGCCATCGATGCACTCAAAGTGGTTGCGGGGAATATGGTAGAGGGAGCGGGTTCAGACGCAAAAAAGGACACTGAGTAACTGTCGCGTGAGTTGTGTTAATCTTATAGTGTACATAATACAAAAAAAAAGAGCGGGTCAGGTGCTGTCTCCCTCTGAGTCACTGTATTGCGCAAGACTGTGCAGTCCGGCCATCGATGAGGTCAAAGTGGTTGCGGGGGATGTGGTAGAGGGAGCAGGTGCAGATGCAAAAAGGGTGAGCACAGAGGAGGCTGAGAGAGATGCGCTTGGTGAGCTTGTGGCGGTGGTGGTCGTCGTTGTTTGTGTGGCTGGACGTCGCTTGGATTGTTTCTTGGCCTTTTTCGCTTGGGCACGCATTTCGCGCTCTCGTTCGTCGTCGCTAAAGTCCTCTTCGCCCGCCGGTGGCTCTTCGTCGTACCGCCAGGAGGCATCGCACCCAACAGGTTGGCTCTTGCGCACCCGCTCGGCAAAGACGAACTGCGTCGAGTCGACTGTGGGCGCACAAAAGACACTCGAGCCCATCGCAATGGAGCTCACCACTGCATTGTCTTGTGGGTTGATCCGTATCGCATAGAACGGCTGCGAGACCTGTCCAAATACGTCAAAAACCTTGCCTAGTGCTAGATCCGCTCGGAGCCATAGCCACGAATCGGTGTCGAGTGCTTTCGTGTCGGCTCGTGACTCCTACACAACACAGAGGGCATCAGGTGTTTGTTGTGTTGTGTTTTGAGTTGCTTACAACGACCACCATAGAGTCAACAATGCTGGAAATCTTTCCAACAAGCATGAGGTCATCTTGAGTGACGCGAGGGGATGCATGGTGACTTTCTGGCGGTGGGAGATCCTAAGGAAGGTAAGGATTGAGCGCGCTTGATCTGCGCACCAATCTGATCTTCACCTGTACGAGGAGCTCGTTCTCCGTCTTGGGAGGTCCGTGAAAGGCTTGACCCTCGACCTCGTCGTCGGCAAGTAGATCGTCCAGGGCACTCATGGGCAGGCGCAGAATGTCGTCGTCACTGTCGCTGTCGTCTCCATTTTCGCTGTGAGCATCGTTGCTTGAGTCGTGTGGCGCATTCGACGCTCTGACATCCATCTCATCTTCTTCGTCGTCTGCCTCGACACCCGCCATCTCGACATCGTCGTGATCAGAGGTGTCTACGGCCATCGTCGCTTCGCCACGAGATTCGTCCATCGCCATGTTGTCTGACGTCGACGCCTCCATTTGCATCGGTCGGTCGGGAGCAGGGTCCGCCTCCATGGAAAAGGAGGGGTCCATGGCAAAAGAGAGGGAGAGAGAGGGAGAGGGAGAGGGAAGGAAAGAGTGAACTGGTGTGAATGGATTGATCAGATTTGAGATTTCTCATTCAAACATCTACATAAATAAATTATTACACATTTCTGAGCTTTCTCTCTCCTTCCACCAATCCCCTCTCTCCTGCACAATGAACGGCACCCAAGAACACGTGGCCGACGCCTCGTCCGACACCGTCTCCGCTGCTGCCGTGGCTGCCGCTGCTGCCGCTGCGTCTGTCGCCGCTCCCGCTCCCGTTGCCGCTCCCGTCGCGGTTCCTACGGATTCTTTGACTGCTGTCCAGAAGGATCCCGATGCTCTTAAGCTCTTTATCGGCCAGGTAGAGTATTTTTTTTTTTTTTTTTTGAAATCGATCATTGGACACATTTTGCTCATTTCCGGCTCACGCGCGCTCTACACGCGCATCGTCTCCCCCCCGCTTCATTCCTTACCTCAACGTACTCCTCTGACGATGTTCTTCCGCCGACAATTCTTCCAGATTTTCTCGCAATGAGCCGATGTCTAATTCTTTTTCTTTTTTTTTTGTCGTGCACGCTGCAGCTGCCCAAGGCCATGTCGGAGGCGGAGGTGAAGGACATCTTTGCGCCCTTTGGACCCATTGCTGAGTTTATGATCCTCAAGGACAAGTTCACCGGGACTTCCAAAGGTACGCCAGTGCGCATGCGAGGGTGTGTGGGAGTGCGTTGCCGCTCCTGCCGTGTCCTTCGCGAACCGTCGTGACCGCCGTCCTTTGCTCTCTCTCCCCTCAGGTTGCGGCTTTGTGACCTTTGCGAAGCGCGAGTCTGCCAAGGAAGCCATGAGTGCGCTCCACGAACAGATGACTCTGCCCGGCATGCAGAACCAGGCACGACAGACACCCCACAAAAACCAACGCAACAATCATTTCTCTGACCTTTTTTCAACTGTTGCACCGCGCCGGAAACCGGGGTAGGGTC
>CALSCP010002659.1:0-15525 GCA_943704425.1 Ministeria vibrans ATCC 50519
GGGGGTGGGGGGGCAGGCAGGCCGCGTACCGTTGGTACATAGCGCTCCAAGTCGTCTGTCCATCCGCCGTTCTTAAACGCCGTTAGCAAAGATGTCTACATTTTTTGTCAACGTCATTATTATTTTTGTTATTTTTTGTCTTTCGCTCTCTCTGTTGGTTTCTTGTTCTCACCTTTCCACAAGAACCATCGCCGACTACAACAATCTTCTTTCGTACAGGCAGAGACATAATAAATTAGGAGACAGTGAAAAAAAACTATTTTTGAAAAATTGAAAATTCACATTTCAGTGATCAAAAAGCCCAGCGACTTATGGCACGGCTTATGGCGCCAGTCGAGGCTTCAAACGAGTGATCACTCAACGCCCAGACCGCCCAGGGTCCAGTGAGTAAGATCGGGAAGTGTCGGGCTGAGTCGCTTGAATTAGACGGGTTTGTGAATAATGAATACTCCTCGTAATGAACTATGAAGAAAGAACTTCAATGACTTATTTCACACACACACACAAACACACAATTTATTCTTCTACGTGTTGCAATGCCACACTTTACCGCTGACGATGGCGTTCGTCTGCGATACGAGATCCATCCTGGTGGTCCCAAACATGTATGGGGACATCAAGTCACGTCACACCGCACTCACTCCATCTCTCCAACTCATTCCCTCTCCTCTCCTCTCGACGCCTCGCTCTCGCTCTCGCTCTTTCTCTCGAAGATCATGTTCATTATGGGCTTTGCCAGTGGCCTCGAGGCATGGACACAACAGGTACACGCCCGCTTTAGTGTCGTTTTCCCGTGAAAATGGCTCGCGCGAGCCACACGACTCCACTCCACTCACTGCACACCTCTCTTCACCGTCCTCGCCAAGGTGGACTACTTTCTCGACCGTCGCGACACCTTCTCGCTTGTTCTGCTCGACAACCGTGGCTCGGGACACTCGGAAGCACCGTCACTGCTGCTCACGACCAAGCGGATGGCACACGACGCCATTCAGCTGCTGGAGCACATCCAGTGGCACTCCCACACGCACCTCGTGGGCGTGTCCATGGGTGGCATGATTGCCATGGAGATGCTGCACGAGTCGCCGTCACACTTCAACTCGGTGACTCTCATCAACACGCATGCTGGCGGCTACCGTGCCTTCCCGTCCGCCCGCGCCCTCTACCTCTTTGCGAAGGCGCTCTTCGTTGGCGACGAGGCTGCACGTCTCGACTCTAGTTTTGAACTTCTCTATGGCCCGCGCGGACGTCACAACAAACCCTTCAACAAACAGCTGCGTGAACGTTTCGTCGCGCTGCGTTCACCCAAAAGTCCCATTGCAATGAAACGCGCAACTCTCAAAGGAATTCTCTCTCACACAGTGGCAGTCAAGTAAGAAGCGCGCATTATTGTTATAATTAATATTGTTATAATTATTATTATTGTTATTTTTCATTATTCGTATGTTGATGCTGTTCTCTTTGTGTATCGCTAATACTTTTGTACACACATGATGTGGCAGCCGTCATTATGTGTCTAAGCGTCGACTGCGGCACTTGGGGCAACTCGGAGTGCCAATTCTGGTGCTGGTGGGTGACCACGATTTGCTCATTCATCCGGAAAACAGCTACAGCTACGCAAAGTACTTGGGTGTCAAACCCATTGTGTACAAGGACGTCGGACACGTACGTACACACACACACACACTTTGTTTCTTTCCCCCTCCTCTCTCTCTCTCTCTCTATCACTTTGTTTCTTTCCCCCTCCTCTCTCTCTTTCTCTATCACTTTGTTTCTTTCCCCGTCCTCTCCCTCTCCCTCTCTCTCTCTATCACTTTGTTTCTATCCCCCTCCTCTCTCCCTCCCTCTCTCCCTCTATCACTTTGTTTATTTCTCCTCATGTTCTCCCTTTTCATAATAACATTCATTATTATTTCAGGCACTGATCAACGAGGCAGTGGAGTTTCACAACGACCTTGAGCGGCATATTGACGAGGCGCACCGGCGCTTTGCACGGCCCTCGTCAGTCGAACTGGCGACCATCCCGGTGCCGCCCCCACCCTCGCCCCTCGATCGCATGTACTTCCTCGGCGAATCTTACGAGCGCCCCATGACCATTACGGGTGTCGGCTACTTTGACGAGATGCTTACTCTCGACCTGCTGTGTGCCATTGGGGCGCGCTGGGTCACCGAGTTCCCCGCACTCGTGTGCGTGCCCAGCCACGACACGCGCTCGTGGGTGCGAGCGCGTCACTTCCACGTGAGTGATCATGTGACGTTTGCAGACACGGATGGCTCGTCGGATGCACACACACGCCGCATTGAGCAGCTCGTGAGTGTACCGTTGCCGCGCCATCGGCCGCTGTGGGACGCCCATGTGCTGCGCAACCCTAACGGCTCGTGTGTGTTGTGTGTGCGCCTGTCGCATGCCATTGGCGACGGTGCCGCGTCGGTGCGCATGCTCATGGATTTTGTTGACAAGGAGTTTGCACGCAAAGCCACGGCACGCATGATGACCGTCGTCAATGCACACCGTCGTCAGCACCAGATTGAGCTAGACGCTCGTCTGGCCAAGAGTCGCGTGTGGGCCCTCGTCTACCTTGTGGGCGCCTTCTTCGTCTCGCTCGTGGCGTGGGGTGCCAACATGGGCACGACCATGCTGCGCTACCTCATGTACATGTTCGTGCCGGGTGCACCCACCATTGGCATTCGCAGTACGTCCTCGGAGCGTACACAAGTGCCCGACCTCAGTGACAAGCAGGTGGGCCTTGTTGCCGACATTGAGCTGGCGGACGTGAAGAAGATTGGGCGTGCCATGGGCGTGAGCGTCAACGACATTATGCTGTCGTGCCTGGCAGGCGCCGTAGCACGCACCTCGTCGCTTGCCAGTGCCACCGCCTCGGCAGCGGCCCCTCGCGACGCCCTTGCGCCCCACTGGCTCCTTAAGCACATCCCCATCCTGCGCGAGGCCCGCGACCTCGCCTGCATTGTTCCTTTCAACATGCGCCTGCGCGCAACCGCCAGTCTCGACGCACCCGGCAACCACAGCAGCATTTGCGTGGTGCGACTCCCCTGCTGGATGACCGACCGTCGTGCGCGTGCGCAAGAGATCCATCGTCGTATGATGACCATGAAAAAGGGCTCCTTTCCCATCCTCTCCTACCTCATGATCAGCGCCTCCTGCATCCTTCCCGACTTTGTGACTAGTCGCTGGATCCGCTGGCAGGGCCAACGCGCGCCCATCCTGCTCACCAACGTGCCGGGTCCCGATCACGAGATGACCATGGACGGTCGACGCATCTCATCGTATGCCGGCGTGGTCCCGTGCCCCAACGAGTATGGGATCGGCGTCTGTGTCTTCAGCTATGCCGGACGCATCTCCGTCTCTTTCAACGGCGCCCGTGCTCTCACCCCGTCCCCGCAACACCTTGCCCATGCCTTCACCGAAGAGTGGCGCCTCATGCAACACGATGACACTAACGACTCGTTTTCCCACTAATGAGACACTCTAGTACAAACTCCATTTCAAGATTGTAGTAACAAATTGTTGATATTGAGTACGAGAGCAACAGCTTTCGTCGATGGCAATGTCAAACAAAACATCAAAATATAATACTTCTACGTTTGTGGCACTAAAAGCACACATAAGCACGCACCAAACACACACATAAGCACGCACCAAACACACACATAAGCACGCACTTAAGCATACATAAGTACGCACTAAGCACACATAAGTACGCACTAAGCACACATACAGGCACTGTAACACATATATCTTACGCACGCACACACACACGCACACACACACACACACACACACACACACACACACACACACACACACACACACACACACACACACACACATCAGCCTCTCGCTCGCATAATCACATTCTCAGTCTCAAACTACTCCGTCTTGTCTTTGGGCGACCCTGCAGGGGAAGCTGCGTAGTGGCCAAGGGCATGAAGTGCAAAGGCAGCCATGAGGAGGAAGCGCGCGGTCGGCTCGCTCAGAGGCGTCAGGTGGAAACGATGCAACACAAGTCTGTGAGGATCGTAGGCAACGTAGTACGCGAAAGTACCCACGATGGCACGCAAGACTCCCGGTGCGGGGTGCCCTACGAGCGAAGGTGGCACCGCCAGACGCCACTGGCTCGTGTTCAAATTGAACGCCTCGACAAAGACGAGCTTTCCCGCACCCGCAGCAAACATACCGCACGCAATGGCAACAAAGGACGCATTCGGAATGGCCTTGAGAGCGTGTGCCATGCCCCAGGTGGAGACGGAGGTCGCTTGCGAAATGCAGGTCAACAGCAACAAGACAACTCGGATGGGCGGGAAGAAGAAGAGCCCTTGGAGCACATCGGAGACGGTACGTGGCAAACAAAAGGCAAGGATCCATGCGAGCACATACGCACCGCAGATGCGGTCGTTGGCAAGCCTGCACACACAAACGAACAGAGTTTTTCATTTCTCTTATTCTTGTGCACCCATTTGTAACTATTGAAACCCGCTCTTTACCAGGTGGGGGCGGTGTTCAGAAGAAAGGTCGACATGAGAATGCTACCACCGAGGGAGCAAAGAATCACGGAGGCGAGTGCTTGGAGGATTGGCATTCGCGGAACGTCACGACGCAATTCAAAGGCAGCCGTAATACCCACTGCGGCGTCGAGAATGGGCCAGGGCGCCACTTCAAAGTGGAGGACGTGCTGGACGTACGTATTGGACACGAGCTGATCCAACATGATCAAACAAAGTGAGTGCTATCAGCTAATAAACATTAAAGCTATGACTGCTATCATCAATGATCCAACAATGAAACAGATTCCACATTTATACTCGCGCTCGCGATCGGAAAGAGAGAGACAGAAAAAAAGTAAAGGGGAAAAGGTGTATTGGGTTTGTGTATGTGCCTGCACCAAAATTAAACGGCCTGGTAAATGTGAGCAGCGATCTTGGTGACGAGACAATTTCCATTGGGGTGGTCGTAGTAGGTGCCAACCGGGTAGGTTGCCTGGTACTGCATGAAGGTGTCGATGTGGGAATCGGTGAAGGACATTCCCGACAGTTTGCAGTTAAGCATATCTGCAGTCGCCTGTTCAAGGTGACGAGGAAGTTCCAAGGATGTGGGGGTGAGCGTCATGAATTATTGTAGTCTTATGTAGACACGCATCTTACAAAGTGGCAGTCGGAGTACAAATAACCCTCCTCCGTGGCGCCTTCAGAAGGATAGCTAGTTGATGCGAGAGCAAGAAACCCTGCCTTGAAGATGTCGGAAAGGCCCATTCCGAGGACGGTCGTTGCTGGAGAAGGTACGAAGGTTTAGACTGCACAGTCATACGGGCCGGTGCAAGTACATAATCTGCATGTGCATATATATGCATAGATCACAAACACACGCATACACATACACAGACGCCCTGTAAGCCCATGGTCATGGCCAGGTTGTACTGTTGTGACACTGAGTGACAGGAATAATCAAACACAAAACCCCAACTTACTGCCTCGGCAGACAACGTCGATGTCAAGGGACATAAAGTCACCGTCGTACTCCGAAATGCCGTCAGTGGTGGCGGACACGGTGGCCACAGCGAGCGCCAGAACGAAAAGGAGCTTCATTTCTTTGAACGAGAAGAAAAAAAGAAAAAATATGTTAAGAGTGAGCAATTCAAACGGCGTTGTGTTGAGGGAGACGGCGAAACACACTGGCAGTGGGAGTGCCGGAAAGGTAAGAAAGAGGGTAAGGCAGTGGCGGTGGGTAGGAGCAAGAGAGAGCGAGAGAGAGAGAGAGAGAGAAAAAAAAAAAAAAAAAAAAAGAAGCCGTTTGGTCAATGCCACTCAGTGCCGTCAACGGGACATGGGATTGACGGTGGAGGTGAGAGACAAAAGACGAGGGGCGGGAGAGGGAGAAGGCAGGAGAGAGACACGACGCGCGACCAAGCAAGGTGCAATGACGCTGAAGGCGGGGGGCTGTGCGGGTGTGTTGGGAAGGCTGCTCGCTTGCAGAGGATGCACGCTGCTGTTTGAGAGAGAGAGAGAGAGTTGACGACTACCTGGGAGGAGTATCAATTAATTTTGATTTGAATTGCTATTAGCCTAATATACTATTATAATATTATACATAAACCGTCGTGATATGTGACATGACGTGATGATCGATCTGCGCTCCAATCGAATGGTCTGGACAAGATAAAAGACGTGTATGCGACTATTTCACTATGTAGGTCGTAAGGGCTAGGCTAGTGACGAAATTAAATTCGAATGCGCTTCTTGCTACGACACATTTAAGACAAAAAAAACTCAAGGACGTACGCTCATGATCATGATCTTTCACTTGCAATTGCAATTGTTACTTCAAGTATAATTTTTACTACTGGCAACCGTTCGACGTGAATGAATTGGTCGTTTGCTTGGTGAAGACGCACTCCATCGGCGGCGACGACTGCGTGTACTTCGTACCGATAGGGTACTGTTGCACCAGAGATGTGAACTGCATGGCGGTTTGAATAGTCAGCCCCAAAAGATCAATGTGGCAAACGTAGTTGTTCGTGTTTTGAAACTGCGAAAAAGACATTACGATCAGTGTCAGGGAAGTGTCAAATTGTCTTTGCATTAAGGCGTTTTTTTTACCTGCTTGCACTTGGAGCGAATGTATCCCTCGGTTGTAGCAGCATCATTGTTGACGTACATTTGCACATCAGAGTCAGTGATGTCCGCGAGGCTACCTGCAAGCCGGAGAGGGAAGGGAAAAGAATAAGTAATAAAAAAAGAAAGAAGCGTTCCACCTACCTCCAATACAGTACACCTCGCTGTAGGCCTTGTAAATAATCAAGCATTCAGGCTCTCCGGCATGTACAGCATACGCCAGGGCGAAAAGGAGAAGCAGGAGACGCATCCTATAAAAAAAAAAAAAAAAAAAAAAAAAAAAAAAAACGAGTCAATATCTGTCAGAAAATCGAAAAATCTGCATTGCACATGCACGACTTGGCATGTACAAGCAGCAGAACGCAAATAACAAGGTTCAGAGAGATTCAGACAATGGAAGGGAAAAAAAAAGCCGTTTGTATCGCGGCTGTGGGCATTGAGACACGCTCACGACACACAACCCTGTCGCCATGGCTCAAGGTGCAGTAAACAAGACCCCCCTGCAGCTGCACGGAATCTGTCCGACTGGAGCACAAGCATGCAACAACCCGTTTTCAAAACGCCAAACCCAACTCTAAGGCAAAATGGCGATATACACAAAGACCACACAGACGCACACGAACATATTCCTTTCATATACCTTGGGATTATAATCGAATTCCTACAAAAAATATTATGCATAATGATCAAGGATTTGATCCTTGGCCTTGTAACTGGAGCAGGACTGCCCACACGCCTCTCATGAATCATAATCAGTGACCACTGGCCAGCGTGCTTTGTGCTCACTTCTGACTTCTGACTTCTCAGGACTCAGTTCTCACGGATATCACTAGATTCATTACCCTGTCTGGCGTACTCTGCCTCAAATTGAACTCAAATTATCGCAGCCACAATCATGGATCAGAACTGGCAACTCAAAATTCAACAAATAACATTGTAACCTCTCAAGTCTCAAATCTCAACTCTCAAGTCTTAAGTCTTAACCACTCAACTCCAACTTGACGTGTGGTTTATTCATTTTCGTTTAAGCTGAAGTAAGTGTAAAATGAAAAATTTGTCCTTTCCCCGACTTTCACTTTTTGAACACTATTAGTCTATTAGGATGACTGTATTCAATGAGTGTATGAGTCACTGTAGTTAGGAGTATCACGAACCTTCATAAAAGCGACAGCGTGATCAGACGAGAAAAATTTGAAACTTTAGTTTTCCTACAATAGCCCTTAAAATACGGCTGCAGGGCAGTAGTTCAAGCCAATGTTTATGGGGCAATAGTTCTGCCAGATATTTTAAAGAAACAGCAAGTCAATTTAAAAATAGGTTTAAGTATCAAAAATCGCAAAAAAGCGGATGAAGCACCCAAAAGATCGTGGGATCGAAAGGAAAGCAAAATTTGCTTTCTCCAAAAACCCACAGGAGTCACAAATACGAGGCGGAGGCTTGTCCTCTCCTCATGACTCCTTGGAGAAGTGGTTAACTCGTTTGGTTTACAGCTTTGCGTTTTTTTTTCTTCTTTTTTTTAATCTTCTTCGCGCAAATAAATGTCTTCGATTTTTTTTTTTGCAGAATGAAGAGGTGGTGTGTTTTTTATTCATCGTCGTAGAGACCACCGGACGACGGCACGTTTTGTCGGTTAATGGAATCGGACGAATGCTGAGCAGCAGTCGCAGGAGCGTTTTCGTAGGGCAAGGGCGCTTGCGTGGGGGTCTCCTCCCTGGATGCCTCCTCCTGCGTCACGGCAGGCTCAGGTTCGGTCTGGCGAAGTTCCGGCTCGGGTGCAGCTGGCTCAGCGGCGCGTGTAGCGTGTGCCGCGACTGCCGCTTGCTGCGCTTCCTGCTCGCGTCGTTCGGCCTGGCGAATCTGCTGCTCTTCACGCTGCTGCTGCGAGACTTGCTCTCGGTTGGGCATGGTAGACGCGAGTGACTGGTACATCCTACAGAAAAACATGGTTAGTTGAATAGTGAATTTTGATAGAGAGTGAACAGTTGAACATACTGTTTCTCATATTCGGCCAAGGCAGTGCTGTTCACAACCGCATCGTCAACCAGACCCTTAATACAAAGCAGACGGCAAAGTAAGTGGGCGAATTTGGGTAAGTATGAGAGACTTTGTTTGTATGCAGTCTTTGGCGCAAACAAAACTCAATCGGAATCATTCCTTACTTTGATGGCTGGGAAATGAGAGACAAACTTGGTGCACGATGCAATGTAAGCCGAGAGAGTGTGTTCGCTGGCATTTGTGCCGAGGTTCTGCACACGACCACTCATGGTGGTGAAAATCACTTCGGGACTAGCAGTGCCGGCACGCACAACATGGTGCCCAAACACAGGCAGAACAAGACAACACAGGCGTAGCATAGGCTCGCCTCCCTGACCGCCACGCTGAAAAAATAAAGTAAAGAAGAAAGAAAGTGAGAGTGAGTAAAACACACCGACTTGTGCAGAATGGTTTTTGCGGTACCATGCAGCTGAAGCACAAGCGAGCGGCGTCCGAATGCAGCGACTCGTTATCCACAATCGTTTGCATGACACCCTTGACCAACTGTACAATAATAAAACAATAAAACAATAAGAAAAAATTGGAACAAATCAAATCAAACAATGTCGAGTCACCTTTTCCGAGACGGTTCTGTCACCCGAGTTGTCAAATGCGCGCATCATACTCTTCATGTGCCACTTGGCATCGGCCTTGATGGTCGACGCCATCTCCGCCAGCTTGGCCGCCAACACATGACGACGCTCCGGCGGGTCCACCGTCTCAATAAAGCCCAACTACACGTCATGCCCAAAATCACACGATAAGAGTAAAAGTAAAACGAGAGAATAAATGGATTCGTTTTTACCATTTCGGTTGCGATGGCCTTGCGCGATGCTTGGTCGTCGTTCACCGACAGCTCCACGACAAGTTCCGCCGTCACAATCCGCAATGTGTCGTCTTTTGCTTGCAATGTCTTGCGAATCTCGTCTGTTACCCGCAAAAAAAAAAAAAAAAAAAAAAAAAAAAAGGAAAGTCAACATAATTATTGGTATCAGTCTCACTCTTTCTTATGGTCTCCATTTCCGTTCTTTTACCGTCAAACTTCTTCACGAGAGGCAGACAAAAGTCAAGTTTTATGACTTGCAAAAAGAGCTCAAGCACAATCAGTCGGACATTGAGCATTCGAGTGCACTACAAACAATGACACATTATATTTTATCGTATTAGATGCGTGTGGCCATCGCGTGTGACAGTTGCATCGCGTCGTACAAGCATTTCGCCGAGAAGACTCACACACTGGCGGATGGTGTCCTGCTCGTCGGGATAGAGCATGAGCACGCGCACGATGTCGGTGAGAACACTCTCGCGGATGTTGAACATGGACGAAGTGCCCTTGGCAACTCGCACGGGGTCCTGCGCCGCTCGCTCAAAGAAGGTCCGGAAGTACGCAATCATCTCTGTGCGTTCGCTGCTCAGCGACTGAAGTGGTTCAAGCACGCGCAGCACACGAAGAAGATCGAGCTAGAAGAGGATACAAGTCAGACAAAATGCATAGAGTCCTTTCATATTTATTCTCATACTTATAAATAACTCATCTCTCTGTATCTCTTCTCTCTCTTCTATCTTCTTACTCCTTTCTCTTCGCTCTCTCTCTCCTTTCTCTTCGCTCTCTCTCTCTCCTTTCTCTTCGCTCTGTCTCTCTCCTTTCTCTTCGCTCTCTCTCTCTCCTTTCTCTTCTCTCTCCGTTCTCGTCTCTCTCTATTCTCTTCGCTCTCCTTTCTTTTTCTCATTTACCTGCAACCAGGGATCGGGAATGTTGCGGTAGGCGTACTCATCGAGATTGGCGGACATACCAACCTTGACAAGGAACTTGGCGTAGTCAGGCGCGGCCTTTTGGCAGACAACGCGAAAGACGGTCTCGCACAGAAGGGCCGAGTGCAGCGACACGGCACAGCGCACCACCGACGGATGGGGATCGTGCAGTAGACGCACCAGACCGTATGCACTCTCGCCGTCCACTGCAACAACATAGTCACAATCATAAGAAACAACTCTTTCACTCTCACTTCACACTCTCTTTACCTTGGAATGCACCCAACTTGTACGCGTGCTATCCAATGTGACAAATTTAAAAAGACAACCAAAGAATAAGAGAGAGAGAAGGGTGAGACAAAGTGATAGAGAGAGAGAAAGGAGAGAGACAAAGTGATAGAGAGTGAGAATGAAGGGAAAAAGAAACGAGAAAAAGAAACAAAGGAAAGAAATAAAGAGATAGAGAGCAATAAAAACAATGCAGCACACACAAGAATGATACCTCGAGACACAGAATGGCTTTGGTGCGCACAACAGCCGTTCTCTTGCCATCCAGAGCCAACGACAGCACCTTATGAAAAAGAACATTTACACACGATAATATGACTGTGCCATAGATGCAGGGCGCATACCTCCTTGGCTGTCGCCTTTCCCAGGTTCAAGTCGCCTGCATTGGCAAGGTAGGATGTGGCAAGTTCGTTTGCGAGTGCATTGTTGCTCGTCAGGTCGTGATGGAGCAGTTGCAGCAGCTGCGACTGCACTGTCAGGTACTTGTCCGTCAACGACAAAAAAAGGTAGCCCATTTGCTTCTCAGAAAATTTCGTGGACGAGATCAGTTCAATCGCCTCATTGCAACCCAGAGTCTCTGCGACAGAGACACAGAAAAACAAAAAAGTGGAATGTTGAGAGGTGATCAAATTAACTTGTGTGTCTTACCAATGTCAAATCCGATCAATGCAATGTACACCAACTTGCAGACGTACTTTCGTCGTTGGTAGCCGTTAATAGAACCTTTGCCTGGAACACAAAAGAGACGAAAGAGTGTCAAGTTAATAATAAAATAATATAAAAGATAAACCCAATTAATACAGCCATTCACGCAATAAACTATATATATAGCAACAGCAACACGCACGCAGTCGCCAGACGCGCGGGACGTCCAGCGGCTCCTCCGTTCCGGCAGTGAGGGCTTGGGACAGTGCGACGGGCGCCTCACCCGCACACACGCCAGCACGAGCGCCCTCTGCCGCCCACCACCCCAGCACACGGTGCACAGTCGACGTACCTTCAAACCGAGACTTGATATGGTCGATTTCGCGGTTGATTCGCGATGTTTCTTCGATCGTTGTCTACGTCAACAGCGCAGAGAAAAAAAAAAAAGTTTGGTCAGAAGAGAAGAGAAAAAAAAATGCTATGTCTCTCTTTTCCGCTCTATCTGTGTCCGCACACACAAGGACAACACAAAACATTCGTTCAGAACGGCACACCGTATTTTCTGCCGCGGCTCAAACTCCGTTTCAGCACAGATTTGAGCGGAGAGAGGAGCAAGAAAAAAAGAAAAAAAAGGAGGTGAAGAAGAAGAAGTTGAAAGGAGAGAGATCTGGAGATGCGATGGGGCCGAAGACTCAGCGGATGGGATTAGAAGTGAGGCATCAAGCCAATAGGAGAGTCGCAGTGTCAGGGCGCGGCCGGGGACGGCGGCAGGGGCGCAGGGAAGCCGTCGCAACACGAACCTTGCATTTCCTGAGCTCCGCAAGGAAGTTTTGCAATCCTTTCATGTGTTTCGGCATGGTGGCTTGCTAATGCGGGGTTGTGCTGGGCGATCGCGCGCGAGTAACCGACCAAGTCAAAAATATAACCAAAATTAATAAAATTTAAAAACCAAAATAAGAGCCAATAGATCCGATATTTTTTTATTTTTTTAGGACTCACATAGTCGTAAAATGCTCCTGCTGCCCCTCAGTTGGGCCATCCGAGTTGACAATGCGCGTCTGTGGCTGCGCGCATTCGTAGCGCAACTGTGCGCGATGGTGCGCAGAAGGCTCTTCACGACGCGCATGTCGCCGCCTCGTCCTGGCGACTGCACCGTCTCCCCGCAATGGCTCTCCAAGGTTCTCGGGGTCGCCGTCACCAAGGTTGAGTTGCTGGCGCTCGACGGCAACCTGGGCCTTGCTGCTGAAATGGTACGTGTCGTGCCAACTTGTGCCGATGGGAAAGTGCGTCCGCTCATGCTCAAACGCTCGTCTGACACGCGCGCCTCACGCCTCGTCAACATCGCCGCGGGACGCTACCGCGAGGCGTCCTTCTACCACCGCATTGCATCGATCGGCGGCATCGGCAATGCCTTTCGTCTTCCCACTGTGCATTACGCAATGCACTCTTCCTTCTTCGGCGAGTACGTTCTGCTTCTCGAGGATGTGTCGGTCGACAGCGCCGTCGCCGTCAAACGCGTGTTTGGAAACCAGTGTTGGGGCATGCCTGATTCGGATCCGGCGCGTCACGTCAACCCAATCGAGACGCTTGAGCGTCTTGCGGTTGCGACTGCCGACATGCACGCGCAGCACTGGCGCGACCCCAAGCTCTTCTCCGTTACCTGGCTGCGCCAAGTCGAATACTTCCAGGGACGCGAACGGGTAAAGTGGGAACGTGGTGTGCAGCGCGGGCGGGAGTTCTGGGCTGTTGCCAAGCGAATTCGCACCTGCATGTCTCCGAAACTCACTCAACTGGTCGATGCCAGCCTCGAAGCGAGCACGTGGCAGGCATTCCAGGAGCACATCCACAAACCAGAGACACCATGGACGCTGTGTCACGGGGATTTCCACGGTGGAAACCTCCTCATGACAGCCGAATCACTGTACCTCTTTGACTGGAGCGAAATCAACGTGGGCGAACCGTACGCACTCGGACAGCTGCTCGTGTCGGACGTCCCTCCCGCCCTCTTTATTGAGCACAGCGAACGCCTCATGCGTCTGTACTGGACAACACTGTGCGACCGAGGCGTGACCGGTTGGTCGTGGCCCGCCTGCTGGGACTCGTACTGCCGACGCACCGTCGAACGCTGGCTCTACCTCTTTGCCTACATGGCGGGCGTCCCTGCCCTTCCCGATGTCTTCATCCGCTACTTTGACGCACAGCTCATTGCCTTTATTGAGTCCCACGGCGACTTTGACTGCTATCCCGTCAAGAATGTCGTCGAGTTTCCTTAGTCGTATCAGTGAAGAACCTTAACTGTACAAGTCGAAGATATTTTGATAATTTTCTGTCTTATAATTATTATTGCTACAAAATCAATTATTGCACTCATATTTTACTCCTCTGACGCGACAAGACAATATGATTCACGCGAAAATGCTCGAGGGGCGTTGCATGTGCGCCCTCGCGCCCGCTCAGTACAAGATCCGCCGCGAGACGTCCAATCACTGGCGAAAGCTTAAACTACACAGTCAATAGAATATTATTATTATTAGTCGTATTCGTATTATTATAGGAATAGTATGTATTGGCGGGTACGGCGTGTCCTGAGCCACCACCGGCCATGTGGATGCGGCGTGTGCCTGGAACGGTGTCGATGAGGAAGGCGTCCGTGTCGCCTGTCCATGTGTACAGACACGTGTCAACTATCTCCGGGGTGGACGACAGGCGAGGCATATGTCGCTCAATGTATGCCGCAACCGTTGCAACCATGCTATCGTCGACGCGGTGGTCACGCTCGTCGGCGCCATGGTCCAGCGTTGGGCCGGCGTGCAGGCACACTTTGAAGAGACGCGGGTACTCGAGCGCCGGCAGCGCATACACATGCGGCGTGTGGTAGTCGATGAAGACGGGAAAGCCTTTGTCGACAGAGTACACTTGCGCTTCGGTTTCATCGCGCATGGGCCAGTAGCACACATGGACCTTTTGCACTCGCAAGTCCAGCGTCACTCCACACCACCGACGCACCGCCGTGCCCAGCCACCCGCCCAGCGCAAGCACCACCTGCCCCGCACGCACTACACGGCGCGGCTGTACACGTGCCCCAACCGTCATCCGTGACTCACTCAGGCGTTCCATTGTGACGGTGACATGCGATCCACTCGCATCCTCGGACACATCCATCACTTTGCACTCGTCCCAGTATGTCCCACCGTGAGCGCCTGTAAATGACTCCTGAACGGCGCGCAAACACTTGTCGGCACGCAGCACCCCCGCATCCGCCTCGTACACCGCCTCGTAGGTGTCAGGAAAGCGCAGCGAAGGAAATTTGGCGCAAAGTTCGGCATGTCGCATCCGCGGACGTCCCGACGTTTGCTCCACCACGTCAAGACTCGTCCCCTCTCCCACCATTAGCCCGCCCGTCGTCACCAAGAGCTGCGTCTGGTGATGTGCCTCGAGCCGCTGCCACTCGTCGTATGCCTCTGGCATGAGATCAGCAAAGTGCTGCTGAGTGTACGTCCTGCGAATGATTCGACTAGAGTTTCGATTAGAGACAAACACACACACACACACACACGCACGACACACACGCACTCATACCTGGCACCATGAGAACTGCCAATGCCGTGACCCCGGCCATGCTGATCAAGCAACAGCACCCGCTGGCCCCGTCGCTGGAACTGCGCTTGGTCGACAATGTTATCGCATTGTATTGTGGGTCGTCTTTGCATCGAGCCATACCTGAAGCGCAGTCCATGATCCAATAATACCAGAGCCCACCACGACCACATCAAAGTCACTCATTCTTCCCAGCACTCGGATAGCAAAATATTTGAGAGTTCGAGATTGAACTCAGAAGTCAAGTTGTGTTACCACAAAATAATGATTTTTACTTTTACCTTTAATCTTTTTCAATGGCGATGAACTATCTCCATAGCAAACTTCACGCGGTAGGCGAGTACGTCACGCCCGTGCTGAAGAACAGCAAGTTCCACGAGACGGGCGTGCTGACCCCCGAAGAGGCAAGCCACCGCACAATTGTCCATTTCCCCCGCTCGCCCAAGGCTTTCCCGCCCTTCTGTCGCCCAAGGCAGACACATCAGCCGCCTGCGCGACGGCCCATTCCCTTTCAGTGCTCCATCAATCCCGACAAATTCCCTTAAATGTCGTTTCTTTTTTTGGTGTCTCGATGCCGTAGCGGGG
>CALSCP010002661.1:5056-25865 GCA_943704425.1 Ministeria vibrans ATCC 50519
GATGGTGCGTGTCGTACGCGAGCGTGCACACGATGTGAGAGAGAGTGTGAGTGAGAGAGAGAGTGTGTGTTTGAGAGTGTGTGTGTGAGAGAGAGATTGTGTGCGTGTGTGAGTGTGTGTATCAAAGAAGGGTAAGTAAGGAGTATTTAGAAAGAAAGAGAAAAGACAAAGTATTAGAAGAAGAAGAAGAAGAAGACAAAAATAATTATAATACAACCCATTTATTAATGATACAGTCAACAAAAATAATTATATTAAATACGAGGAGTTATGTGAAGAAGAAGAATAACTTCCAATTTATGTGGAATAATTGTGAATAAAGAATGCAAATTGCAAAGACTGCTACTGGATAGACAGACGTGAGACGAGACTTACTCGACTGACTCGAGTGATCAGAAAATTGTGGCAAAACTGAAACATTGTCGTTTCACAGTGTTGACATAACAAATTTGATTTCTGTACGTTATACAAAGAAGTGATTATTTATTAATAAGTGTTTGAGTTCATGGTTGAAAAGGAAAGGGATGAAAGGGAGTTGGCGGGATCCAGCGAGAGGAGGAAGGGGAGTTTAGGTGGCGCTGAGGCTGCCCGGCTGGGCTTGCTGAGTTGAAAATGTACATTTGGAAGATGTGAGGAGAGTCGGACGATAACGACGGGGAGTAAGTGGAAGGAGTAGTCGTTGTGGTGAAGGTCATCAGGGGGGAGGGGTGGGGGTAATGGTGAGGGACTGGAACGAAGGAATACGGTGGGACTGGGGCTGTTGCGACTGCCGCTGGTGGAGCGGGTGGTGGCAGAGAGGGCGACGGGGTGACCGATTGGAGCAGCTGGGGCGGTTGGGAGCGACGGGTGGTTGATGGGGTGGTGCTGGGCGCGCTTGGTTTGGCGGAGAGGAAGCGCGGAGCGGAGTCGGTCGAGTCGCGCGAGGGTCGTTTCGGACGATAGGTGAGGAGAAAGCGGGATTTGCGACGGCGCTTCTTGCGGGCGTTGCGACGGGAACGAGAGATGGTCCAGTTGTCGTCGTCGTCGTCGAGTGCTTCGTCGGCGGCGGCATCGATGAACTCCTCGTCGTCTTCGAGGTCGTCTTCGTCGCTGTCAACGAGCGCGGTCGGCAGCGCGTTGTCAACAGACACCGTCGTGTTTGCTGGTGTGGTGTTGGCCGTGTTGGGTGCGCCCAGCGAGGAGGGGCTGGCGCGGTGTTGGTGAAATCTTTGCGGTTGTGTCGATGGTGGGTTGCAGGAAGAAGAGATCTGCGGTAGTTCAGGTTGTGATGCGGGCGCCGTGGTGCGAAGAGCGGGAGCTGTGGGGAGATCCACGCCTAAGGCCTGGCCCAGTTCGAGGACGCGTTGGTGTCGTCGTTCGAGAGCGTTGATGTCGGCAGAATAGCGACGACGTTTGGTTGCACTTGGCGGAGCGCCCTTTGGTGTTGCTGCAGGCGGGGGCGTCGCAGGAGTCTCGAACGGATCACCCGGTGCTGGTAACGACTCGTGAGAGATCGAATGAGGTCGGGGGAGGTTGTCAGTGGCGAAAGCAGATCGGGTTGATATGGCGAAATTCGAATTTGCCGTTCGCCAGGGAAAGCCTATCGCTTCGAGTCGAAGCCGGTGGCGCGGACCCAGTTGTTGCGCATGGTACAACTGTCGCTGGGCGGCGATCCACGAGGGCAGGCCTGAAGCGGACTCCTGTTCCGCTGCGAATTCCAAATTCCCAAAACGAGCTCGAAGAGCCAACAGCTCCACAAAACGCTCTCGCCATGCAAAATCCGACGCAGGTAGGTCCAGCAAGAGCGCCTCTTGGCCGGGCTCAAGGGGTGTGTTGGGAGATATCCTAAACGGCGGTTCCTCCAATTGTTTTCGCGCGCACAGAAAACCGTCTGTGCCGTCGCTCTCGCTTGCTGCACCGCCCCACGCGCCCGATTCCTCAGGAACCTCTTCCAGCATGCCATGCGACATGGTGAAAAGACAAGTGAGGCGCCTGGGAGCTTTCGATCCGCTTACGGTTCCTTTTTTTTTTCTTTTTTTCTCTCTCCTGCGGATTCCTTCACGCGCTGTTGCGAGTGATATGCGCAAGAATGTACCGTAGATAGGTCAGAGTCTAGAGGAGGAGGAAGGTAGGGAAGAGAGTGAGGCGCGATGGGCGATATTGGGGAAATGGGGTTTGAGCGGTTTCGATTCTTACGTGTCACACGGTGCAAATCCAATAAAGCGACTTTTACACTTTGGGGGCAGCAAAAGAGCGCTGAAAGACCAAGGAGCACGGGGAAGTCACGTCAAATCGCCAAGTGGTGATCTTGTGCAAGAAAGAGCCAGGAGACGTGGCGACGAACAGAGTGAGAGGTAATAATTATTGTAACTTTAGAAGTCAGAAGACCTTATCGCGTCTCAAAGCGTTGAGGTCGCTTTCTTGAAAAGGAGCTCAGAGATCAGAGTGTCAGACTGTCAGAAATGTGAAAAATCAAATGTCAAATGTCAGATCACAGGTGTTAGCTGCCAGATTCTCAGATTCAGAAATCAGACTTAGGTCGCACTGCGGTCCGTCGGGGGCTAGTTACAAATTCGTTACAAATTCGTTACAAAAAGTAAAACTGAAATAATTGTGATAATGTGATTGAACGTCCATTGGAGCTCGCGATCAAATGATACTATGTGTCTTCTCGTGGTGAGTGGTGACTGTATCATCTAATAAATGGGTTGTATTCTTTTTCTTCTTCAGATGATACTAATTAACTTGTCTGGCCGAAGTCAACCTGTCCGCGCTCCCTTGATTCTCCTGAGTCCAGACAGAGTCCTGTTTCTCCTGTAGCTTAGAAAGTGGTTCTCAGCTGATTGTGTTATCGCACGCTTTTGAAGATAATTATGAATTATTATTGATCTATTTTTTATGATTAATTTATTGTACAATGCACCACTCAAATGGTGGGCTGCTCAGACAACTGCCTGGTGCCCTGGTCATCTTGGGACGACTATCAGATAATACTATTAATTAATATTGCTTGTTATCCCAGCTGGGAGGTAAATATTCTGTATATATATATTATATATATATGGTCTTGTATATAAATTATAAAAATTAATATTATTATACTTGAAAACTAATTCCAACGTCATTCCGAATTGATCCGCATATATTGGTTCGTGACCACTTGCTTGCACTTTAATGCAGATCCTCGTTGACTTTTAAAGCAGATTTTTCCGTAGAGAGAGAAATGTAGTGAAAGAGAGTACGAAATAATAAAGAATAGTGATAGAGAGAGAGAGGGAAAAAAAGTAGTAGGAATGAAAACGAATTACAAAGCGATAGATAGTGATAGAAAAAGAGAGAGAGCGAGAGAGAGAGAGAGAAAGAGAGAAGCAAAGCGATAGTGAGTAGAAAACGTACGTCTTGTTCAAAAATAATATCAATACAACCCGACGTTTTTTATAGGACGAATTAGGGAGGGGGTTGTTTGTTCAGCGCTCTGCCCAGTCTCGCGGGCTCAGCAGGACATCGAGCAGTTCGCGTTCGGGGGATCCAGCCGCGGGCTCGTGCATGTACTCCCAGCGGGCAGTGAGGGGCAACGACATGAGCACGGATTCGATGCGAGCGCCGGGGGTGAGGAGGCCAAATTTGGTGCCTCGGTCGTGGACCAGGTTGAACTCGACGTAGCGACCGCGCCGGATCTGCTGCCACGCGTGCTGGTCGTTGGTAAAGGGGTCGTCGCGGTGTCTCTCGACAATAGGCACGTACGCAGGCAGGAAGCTGTCGAGGGAGTCACGGCAGACGGCGAGCAGGCGCAGCGGCGCGCGATCGCAGAGGTCGTCAAAGAAGACGCCGCCAATGCCCCGTCGCTCCCCATTGCGGTGTGTGTTAGTAAAGTAAGTGTCGCACCATTCTTTGAAGCGTGGGTAAAAAGCCCGGTCGTGCTTGTCGAGTGCCGCCGCTAGCACACTGTGAAAATGTTTCTATGCAATACAGTGAAAATCATTGGGGTAATGTGTAAGCGAATGGTAATGGCTCTTACTGCATCGTCTTTGTCAAGGTACGCCGGCGTAAGGTCTGCTCCGCCACCAAACCACCATATCTTGGGACGCGATCCGTCTTCTGAGGCGGGAATCTCAAAGTAGCGGTAGTTAAAGTGGGTGGTGGGCACAAACGGATTGTGTGCGTGCATGACAGCTGGAACAATACGTACATGTCACTTGAATGTCACTATCACTCTCACTCCCTCTGACTCTTACAACTAATTCCACAGGCAAAGAAGGGCAGTGCCTCGTTCTCGGGCAGTGCCTTGTGGTGTGTACGCATAATTTTTACCGCCTGAGCCGGCAGAGTGCCCATCACAACACTCACATTCACTCCGGCCTACACATACACTCTGTCAACCACCAATTATCTCCTCTCTCATATATTCGCTGTATGACAAGGTACCTTTTCAAAGACCTTCCCGCCTTGCAGGACACAACTGATGCCACCTCCGCCTTGTGTTCGTTGCCAGCGGTCCACTTGAAACGTGCCCTCGCCGTCAATTTCTTCAATACGATCGCATATCTTCCGCTGTCCTTCTAGAACCATGTCTTCCATCAACGCTTGCATGTCGACCATGCTGTCGTCTGCCTTGCCACCCCCTTGGCGTTTGTGCTCGACGCTTAGCCGTTGTGACAGATTTGGTGTGAGTGCCTCCGCCTTGTACCTTTGGTGTGAGCTGAGAAAAAAAAAAAGCATACAAAAGAGTTTACGATTCAAATCTAGTCCGACTAGTCAAAAGTGTGGAGAGTGAATTTGGCTGCCGTGGCATTGGCGTTCGGTCAGTCGGACTTCAACGATGACGGTGTCTGACACAGAACCGCTTCGCTCGCCTTGCGCTCACTTAACGATACATAACACCACCCACGGCGCAGAGATATATAAACATGAACACAGCATGGTATAAATGGAACAAACGAAATAGCTGCAAACACCGCTGGTGCAGTGTGCGAGATCGGCTTTAGGTGTCCAATGGGTTCTTCGCATCTTACGCAGACACTCGTCGACTCGAAGGGTTTCTCAGTTCGTAGAAGATGGCCGCGCCCGCGACAGCCACCGCTGCAACTGTAGCCCATCGTTCAGAGGGTGTGCGTGGCTGAGGAATGCGTCTGTGCGATGGGAAGAGAGTAAGCGAAATGTGTGCGAAGAATCGGATGACATTATGTGGCTCAGTACGTTGACATCGATCGAGAAGGCGCGCAAAGGGATCGCGGTGCCACGCGAGCGCATAGTCTCACGGAGCGTAAGCAAGCACTTGACGTTCGAAGCATTACAGAAGAAGAAAAAATTTAGTTTCATGTGAGTTGACTTGATTCAAATCACTTTCAATTTTTAACCATTAATGGCGACACTCGTCATTGGCGGGGGGATCACCGGCGCCAATGTGTGTCGGTTGCTTCGAAAACAATCGCCAACGCGTATTGTGAACCTGTGGGAGTGTTCGGATCGAATTGGCGGACGATTTTGGTCGGAATCGGACGGAATCGATGTGGGCGCACAGTACATCACAAAAGGCGCCAGTAAGCCGCGACACGAGCCTGATCTGGAGTTATACGAGGAGCTGCTGGCACAGGGTCTTCTTGTGCGCCTTGCTGCAGAGGACATTGATGGGATTCAGCCGACTGAGGGTCAGCGGGAGCACTTTAGTGCGCCTCAAGGGCTCTCGTCGATTCCCCAAACACTCATCCAGTGCAACGCGACGTCGGTGAGCCTTGGACGCCGTCTGGTGGATCTTACGCGCGTCAATGCACAATGGCAAGCGACGAGTGCGTGTGGAGCTCGCGAGCTCTGTGCCACGGTGGTGCTCGCCCTGCCCGCCTGCGAGATGCTCAACATCAACGGCGTCACCCAACTCCTGTCGACGTCGCTCCGTCAGCGCCTGGCACAAGTACAGTACTCTCAACGATATGCTCTTTCGTGTCACTTTGACGCGGTTGATCCTCTGACTCTTCCTCCGTGGCGCTGCTCATATGTCAAAGATGCTAGTGCGCTTCGCTACATATCGATTAAGAGTGTCTCATCCACGCTCCGTGTGGTGCTACACTCGTCCGTCCCCTTTGCACTCGACCACCCTCCCCTATCTCCTTCGAGTAACGCAGAGCAAACCAGCATCATCACCGACACTCTTCTGGCGGATCTGGCGCGCCACGTTCCTGCATTCGCCTCAGCGCCCACTCCAACTCACGCTCAGCTCTACCACTTCCCACTCTCGCAAGTTTCGCCTCCCTCTGACGATACATCGGCACAACCGTCTTCTGCTGCTGTGCATCTCTGTGACGGGCTCGTACTCGCAGGCGATTCCTTCACCGGAAGTAATTTCGACAATTGTGTCTCATCTGCGCGGGCAGTAGTGCAATTGTTACAATGAACCGACACCAATGTGTAACAGTAAAAAGAAAAGAAAAGAAAAGAAAAAGCAACGGCACAACATAAAAGCGTTAGAGTGGCTAGTGAGCGGCACGTGCAACATAGTCAACGTGACATTGCTCGACTGAGCGGGCAATGGCACCGACAGAGGTGGGCGGAACAGACGCACTGGTGAAGCGCGGGCTCAGCTCAAGACGCCCCATCAGCTTACAGAACACAATCTACACAGAAAGAGAAAAAACAAGAGACAGCACATACAAAAACCGGTCAAAACACGCACAATAAAAAATAGAGGGAAAAAGAACGATGTGACAAAGAGAGAGAGAGAGAGTGAAGAAGAAAAAACAAAGTGATGGAGAGGGGATGAAAAAACAAAGTGGGAGATGAAAACAGAAAAATAATACAGAGAGAATGTGTGTGTGTGTGTGTGTGTGTGTGTGTGTGTGTGTGTGTGTGTGTGTGTGTGTGTGTGTGTGTGTGTGTGTGTGTGTGTGTGTGTGTGTGTGTGCGTGTGTATGTGTGCGTGTGTGTGTTCAACTGCACAAAAAAAACTTACTTTGAAGACGAGGTGAGTGAACTTGAGACCGGGACAAGCGTGGAAGCCATGGCCAAAAGTACTGACAACTGACTCCTCAATGGTATGCGAGGGGTAAAAGGACGCACTGAGTCTGTGGTCGCTGTAGCGCTCTGGACAAAACTCAGCGAGCGGCGGTGGAGAAGGAGAGAGAGCTGTCTCGTTGTTGTTGTTGAGGAAGAGAGACGTCTCGTCGATGTTTGTGATGGAGAGGAGTGTTGCGATGTAGAGGTTCTTTGGAAGGATGTACGAGGCAGATTCAGTGGTGAAGGGCACTGCGTCGCGCATGACTTTGCGAAGGGTGATGCTCTGTTGGGCGAGCCGCAGACTCTCGTGAACAATGTTTTCAAGGGGTTTAAGGGAGGCCGTGAGCACATCGACTTCGCGCGTGAAAAAGAAGTCATCCGCGGGTGTCCCGTACTGATCTGTGAGGTACTGGATCTCCTTCTGAACTTGCAGACGGTAGCGAAACGGGTCGGGCGTGGCGGAGGCGGGTGCAAGCGACGACAAGGGGTGAGGGGTCAGCAGTTGGATCAGCGTCCATGACAGAGCAGCGTACATGTTCGCCTAAAAGAGATACAATAAAATTATATAATTAATATAAATAATAATAATAATAATTATTATTATTATTATAATCATAATAATTATTATAATAATTATATTATTATAAAAACGTGAGTGATACAGAGAGAATCAGTATGTGAGGCAACTAAGCGGGTGCGATTGAATTGTGGCGCGATATAAATAAATCAGACCTGTGAGGCGACATGGAACTGGAAAATGTCAACGCCCACTTGGCGGAAACGATCGTCGTCCGAGTGATCGCGGTAGAGCATATGGAGCGAAGCAAGATTGTCGCGTACTCCATCGTCCTCAGCATCATCATCACCATCATCGCCCTTCTTGCCGCCACGACCAGTGTCACCACTCACTTGCTTCGTGACGTTCATTTCATCGGGAACACGTCCCTCCCGCACTCGACTCTCCCAGATTTCCCTCAGAATCGCCGTCATCTCTGCCAGAGCCTGCTTCTCACTGTGCTTGCCCGTGAGTAGTGTGGTGCCCACCGACTGCAAATTGCGAAAGCCCATCTCCGGGTCCATCTTCTCATATGCACTGATCAAACGTGGAAGATACTCTTGCTGAATGGCATCTTCGCCGACCCACGATAGAAACCCAATGCGGTGTACCAGCTGCTTCATCGAGTGAAACACCTCAAACTAATAAGAAAGTGTGAAGAGAGGAGAAATGATGACATTTTCCTTCTTGAAGACAACTCTTACGTGGCCACTTGAGCCCATTTCGGCCATCCATTCGTCGACGGCAAGGTTGACATTCTTCGCATACGTGTCCATCAGGCGACGGCGCATCGCATTGTGGAACTTCTTCATACTGCCCGTCTACACGAAGGAGAACACGTCCATGAGAGACCATACAACACCGACGGCGCACGTCCTCGTCGTGTCCGCACCTCCAGACACTCGTCGGGCACTTTGATGCTGAGCAGTCCCTTGGTTGCTTCCGTGAAGCTCGCGTCTGCCTCGCGCATTTTGTACAGCGACTTGAGGCCGACCGCCGAGAAGGTAAAGAACAGGTTGAGGCCAAACATACGCAAGATGAAGGTGTCTCCCAGCTACGAGGCGGCACGGGAGGCGGCAGGAGAGTGCGTGTGGGCGGTGAGAAGAACACGTCTTAACAGCAACGCAAATCCATACTTTCTCACGGGTTCGCTCCAGGAACTGTCGAGGACCCCGGATGAACGCCAGACCACAGCCTAGCCAAGGAACCCAACCGGCAACTACAGGGGGAGACGGGCCACTCGGCAACACCTGGGAAGCAAGCACACAGAGTGGGATGAGTATGGAAACCAAAAGTTCACCTCAAAACCTTTTTGGAGAATCCGAACAGCCAGCCAACGTAGACGGCAACACATAAGCACGCTCCTTCAACTAGCATCGTTATCTTCAATATTATAAATGATAATAACGATTGATCAATGGAAATCAATGAATGATCATCATTCATTATTGTTATTTGTTTATCATGTTCACAGGTATCGTCGAAAAAACGACCGTCTCTCGTGTTGTCGACTTGGTATGATCATGGCGATGTATGTGGCGTGATCGGGTCTGACAGGATTGCGCAGGAAGGCCTGAGACAGCTGACGGTGGTCCTTCCGGACGCATCAAATCTCAAGGTACGCTTCCCCTTCGCTTTGACTCGCTCGCGTCGCGCTTGTCGTGTGCTGACGGCGATTTCCAACAGACTGGCGCAAGCATTGCCGTCAACGGAACCTGCTTGACTGTCGTGTACTTTGACGAGACCTCTGCGCGTTTCGATGTGATGGCGGAGACGCTGACTAAAACCAATCTGGGGCAACTGAAAGCGGGCGATACCGTCAACATTGAGCGCAGTCTGCGCGCCGGCGACGAGGTACGCGCACAGCACAAGTGACATGTGCACAATGTGCAGAAGCACACCGAGTGATCACTCAACTATCACCCAAATGTTACCTACTCAACTCAATCAAATGCCACTCATTCAACTCGCGTCCTCTATAGATCGGAGGACACCATGTCAGCGGTCATGTTGACATGGTTGCCCACGTTGATCACATCGTCCGCACTCCAAACAACCATACCGTCCACTTTGCCATTCACAACGTACAATTATTCCCCTCTCTGACTGGTTACCAGCATTGCATCCTTCTGATCTCTCCTTCTCTGCAGAATCGCTATCTGATTGAAAAGGGATTCATTGCGGTGGACGGCATCTCGCTGACAGTGGTCGACGTCACTTCGTCGCTCTTCAGCGTCTCGCTTATTCCCGAGACTCTCGCGCGCACTACGCTCGGCGAGAAAGATCAAAAGGGTGACTGTGTCAACATTGAATTTGACAGCACCACGAAAACCATTGTCACCACCATGGAGAGACTACTGCCCGACACCCTCTCTCGTGTTCTTCAGCAACAACCAAAATAAATCGTGTGTGTATTAAATAAGAAACAAGGACTATATTCTTCTATCAAGAGCAGCACAATACTGCCGCCGTAGACTTCAAGACGAGAATGTCCCGAAAGAAGCCCATAGACCCACTGATACACCCATGAGAAGAACGCCGGTGCACCATTGCGGTGGAAGTGATTAGCAAACAAACCAATTAGCAACCACTCTTTGTTGTTTGTATATGGTTCTTTCTTTCACACTTGGCGACGCGACATTGAGTGGGAATAGCACCCGCACCACCAAACCAACCTGTTTTTGGTGCACGTCTCATCCGACTCCGTGCCGCTCCAACTCCTGTTTCTCGTCAACTGAACGCATTTTAGCATTTTATTAGTTTTCCTTTTCACACCAACCAACCAAAAAGACGTAAATCGTAAAACTTTTTTTCTCACCTCCTCGTCACTCCGCTGGCACGCCGTGCACTGCCTTGGCACTGTCCAATCCCCGCAGCCCTTTGTATTGTCTCTCTTGGTGCGCCACATGGACCGCAGCTCAGAGTCGCTTGACGACCAACGCGACTTTGATGACGTCGACTACGACTCTGACTCAAGCGACGGCTTTGCTGCCGCCAACTTTCGACGACACTCACTTGCGGCGAGTACGGCAAGGATAGCGCACCAGCTGCCGCCAGCGTCCATCTCCGTCTCGAGTTTAGAAACGGTCGTCGGCCCAAATAACTCAGCGCTCCAACTCAGCGCGAGCCGAAGCAGCGCCGCATCGGTCGCCGCGCATGCCTCCCCAAACGCCTCATCATCCCTCTCGATGGCCGAGCGGCGCCTGAGCTCTATCTCAACGTCGTCTCTCAAGCGTCGACGTTCTTCCATTGGCTCCATGAGCGAATTTTTCAGCAGCGATTTAAACGACTCGTCGTCCGTCTCCATGTCGACGCGCACTAGCCTCGTCGGCGGCTCAGTCTGTGCCACGGCCGGTTCTCAGACTGCACCGGGCTCGACGCTGCGTCGCGACCGCGTCTCCGCCGGCAAACAGCTGCCGCGTCTCACCGAACTCACATTTGTGCCGGTTGCCGAAGTGCCCAACTCTGGCTGTGCCGAGCTTGGTCCCGGCACAAACACCGTGCTGGGCGCCGACTTTGGTGGTGCGTCGATGCTCGAGAGCAGCGAAAACCTCGACGATCTTGTCAAACTCGGCGACTTCCTCCACTCGATGGCACTTCAGGGCACGCTCTGTCCCATTCGCGATCACTGGTACCACTTGCGTCAGTACAACCGCTGCTTTCCCGGTAGCGCCCTCTGCGATCTCATGGTGGTCACCGGAACCGTCTGGTCGCGCACGGAAGCCACGCGCATTGGCCAGCTGCTCCTCGACGACGGCATCATCTTGCACGTTGCCGTGGGCGACAAGCACGCCTTCCACGATCGCAACGTCTTCTATCGTTTTCGCACCGACCGTAACCGTCGAAACACTCGCCAGCTTAAACAACAACGTGACGACTCCGACGCACCCGAAGAACGTCTGCTCGTCTCTGCCATTGGCGCCACTCGCACCATCATCAATCCACACGACGACGCCGACGACGACATCGACGACGGCCTCTCGCGCTACCTCGAGGAAAAGAAAAAGCAGCAACAACAGTCGCAGTCGCAGTCGCAGTCGCAAGCGCAGCCGCAGTCACAAATGCAGTCCCAGCAACAGCAACAACAGTCGCACCACGACCATTCGCGCAAAACGTCGTCGCAGAGCTCCGACGAAGTCTCTCTCTTGCGCTCGTCCCAGTCATCGTATGCCCTCTCAGGCACTCCCTCCTCCTCCAACTTGAGCTTTCCTCTGCCCAATGCTAAACATCTCACAGACCCCTTTGCGTCTGCGTTGTTCGTGTCCCCATCATCGTCCACTGCCACAATCGGCACTGGTGGGTCCACTGCCACAATCGGCAGTGGTGGCCTCGCTGGTCCCACAAGTACTGTTTCTGGGAGTGGTGCCAGTGGAAGTGGCAGTGGCAGCGGTTCTCCTGCCCCCAACGGTGGTAGTGTGCGCTCACCTAGCCGCTCTTGGCGCAAAAAGTCACAGGGGGATCTTTTTATTGGTGGCAGCGAGGATGCCAATGCCTCGCGACAGATTGCTCGTGAAATGGCTCGTTGGGACAAGGCCATTCGACTTCATGCGCCCGAACAGCAACTCGCGCAGCAACAAGGCTCGCCACAACAGCCGTTGCAGCAGCAACACTCACAGCAGCAGAAACAACAAGGAAATCTGTCACTGGGCGGTGCCAATGCCATGAACGTCAGTGACATGCCTTCAGCCAGTGTGAGTGTTTCCTCTGGTGGTGTTGGCTCACACAATGCCTCCAATCTGTCTACATGCACGACTGCGGGCGGTATTGTGTCGACCAACAGCAGCGGGAGTGCTCTGGCGGCGGCGATCGTCGACGGCTCACTTGACGGGCCCTCACCCAATTATGTGTCGCCTCTATTGACTCACGGCCACATGCGCCACCCTTCCTCCCCTGGCATTGATCTGGGGGCCACAGAACGCACTCTACTCTCTCGCCACTCTCACTTGCGCACCTCTATCATCTCCAGTTCCCTCCCCGACATCCATTTGCCTCCGCCTGCCGTAGCAGCCGCAGCAGCCGCAGCCGCAGCCGCAGCAGCAGCAGCAGCAGCAGCAGCAGCAGCCTCCACCTCTCCCAACACATCTAGCTCGAACCTTGTCAGTGTCGGCAAGGAACCCGTGTCACCCTCCAGCGCAACCAGTAGAGCACAGTCCACGGGACCCGCGCGCGAGAGCCAAATCCTCGTTAGTGTTCCTATGCCTGATTCTTTTGTCTCTCCCGACGACGACGACGACGCTCTTATGACCGAAATCTCGCGCAACATTGTCTTTGTCGCCGACGCGTCTCTTCCTCAAATCGTCCTTCCACCTCTCTCTGTGCCCGACGACAACTCTGGCAATGACACCGACCCCTCTGCACAGGCACTGGGAGGGACGCCAGAACTCAAGTGGACCGTCGATTTGTTTCCATCGGACGCAGTGCACATGAACGAGTGGCGCGAGGGACTGCGCGATGGATTCACCCTAGAGCATCTTGACCAGCACTCCTTCTCGTACCGCCGTCACTTCTATGGACGACCCCACTCGATGTACTTTGTTGGAGATCGCGACCCTCACTCGGGTGGTCTCCCCGTCGTCGTGACCACCCGCTTGCTCGAGCCCTCCGGCGATCTCATGGTGATTGTGCGTGAGACGGAGACCACCATGGGCGTTCAGGTTCCGTCTTACACCTTCCAGAAGATCTGTGCGGTGCGCCGTCCCCCCTCACAGGCACTCCTCTCTCTCACTTCATCGTCATCGGCTCGCGGCTCCCTGTCCATCTCCGAGAACGAGCAGGTCGAGGCAGCCATCTACGCCGCCGCCCCGCACCTATCCCTCCCTCGCCTCCACTGCTGCGAGGCGCGTTCTATTGCCGACCAGGTGCTCGAATTTGACGAGGCGGCTGCCAGTCGCTCGTACAAGATGGGTGTGCTCTACGTTGCTCCGGGCCAGACACAGGAGCTTGAGCTGCTTGCCAATCGTACTCACTCGGTCGCCTTTGACGACTTCCTCAACATGCTGGGCGAACGTGTCCTCATCGGCGAACACAAAGGCTACCTGGGCGGTCTGCCCCAGACGCCGGACTTTGCGCGCGCCTCCTCTGTCTACACGCGCTTCTGCCAGCGCGAAATTATGTTCCACGTCTCGACGCTCCTTCCGTACTCCGCACACGACCGCCATCAGGTCGATCGCAAGAAGCACATTGGCAACGATGTGGTGTGCATTGTCTTTATTGAGGACGACACTCCCTTTGACCCCGAGTCAATCCGGTACATTGATCAGCTCAAATTCACAAGAAACAACGCCGCAATGCCACTGACCATATTCCCCCTTTCTCTATCCTTGTATTTATGATATCAACGTAGGTCGCAGTTCCTCCACGTGTTTCTGGTGGTGCGCGCATTTCCGCAAGAGCATGGCCCCACCCAGTACACAGTGTCGACTATCCGTCGTGCGTGTGTGGCCAGGTCGGGTCCTATGCCTCCCAAACTCGCCTTCTCCCATTCGGCGACCATGCGAAACTTTCTGCTCACCAAGGCACTCAATGCTGAGCATGCGGCTCACGCTGTGCCCAAGTTCACCGAGCTCAAGAAGAAGCGACGCACACTGCTACTAAAGATGCTTGCGCGTGGCATTGTCTCCGCCGGTCTCATTACCAACGCGATCACTCTCCCCTCCCATAACAATTCTTCTCCCCCAAACCCATCGCCCCCACAGCAGCAGCAGCAGCGACAAGCAGCTGCCGCCACCAAAGTGAACTCATTGGCCAAGAGCAAGTCCAAGGCCAACTCGGCATTCGACATGCGCTCGGTGGGCACCGACCAGTCGAGTATGGTCGCTAGCTTGACCCGCACTACCGCCAGCAAGTCGAAGCCTCATCGCAACCATCCGAGTGTGCTTCCATCTACGTCGAGTCCCTCGCTCGACATCAACTGTGTGGGTGCATCTCCCTCCAGTCCACCGCCCTCCACTTCTTCAACGATCAACCACGCTCCACCTGTTGCGCCCGTTGCGGTTTCGGCTCCAAACACCCCGATGAAAGTTTTGTCGCGCCTCAAGAACCGTCGCACCTCAAACTCTTCACGTTCAGCTGCAATCAGTCGTGAAGCTGCGCAAATTGAAGCAGCAGCTGCTGCCGCCGCAGCAGCCGAAGCAGCCGCAGCAGCACAGGCAGAGGCACAGGCACAGGCGGCAGCAGCCGCAGCATCACAGGCATCTGTCTCTGCCGTTCGCCAGGCCGAGCACACATCTTCGCAGCCCCAGTCGACTCTGCGCTCGGACGTCTCCCAGTCCGCCACCAAGAGCACGCACCGTCGTTCGCTCGCGCACCTTCCTGGAAGCCAGACCTTCGAGGCGCGCAATGCAGCACCGCTCGTCCGCGCCGCCTCATCTATACCATCCACCACACCCTCAAGTGCGTTGCAGAGTGGCCCAGCTCGCTCAGCGACCCGTCGCTCAACCAAGATGAAGCGTGGCCCCATGCCCAATGCTGCGACCACGGCGTCGACGTCGCACTCTGAGCTTGCAAGTGGACGCAGCTCGACCACATCGTCCACAAACGACGACTTTGCAAACGTGTCCGACGTTGACTCGGCCAACAACAGCCCGCTGAGCCCGCTCGGCGAGACGGCCGTAGTCGACTACGTTGCTCCCCCTTCCAGCAGCTCATCGGCACGTCCATCTATCTCGCTCGAGTCGCGTGTCGAGCTCCTCGAACAGCAGCTCAGGGCCGCGCTGGCCATCAATGCCTCTCTTGTCGAGCGCCTTGCTCGCCTCGAACACACCACGCCCGTTTCACACACCAATGTTTAAAAATTTTATTCTTATAGTTATTATTATTATTATTATTATTATTATTGTTATTATTATTATTATAATTATTATTATTTTAATTTTATTAAAATTTTAATTCTATTATCATTATGACTGTTTTTTTTCGTCAAACAAAATTAATGATAAGGAGTATCGTAGGGTCTTGGCCAAATCGAATTGTTTGGTAATGTACGTCAAGTAGTGTGTAATTATAATACAAGACAAAAAAATATAGAAAAATAGAGTGGGGATGATATAAAATAATAATAATAATAATTTATAATGATAATAGTAATAATAAGCAATAGAAAGAATAAAAATGATAATAAAAAATAAACTGATGATGATGATGACTGCAGTCGTTCAGGAGTGAGACTCGTTTGTAGCATTCTCAGAGGCAAGATCACAGAGGGCGACGAGGTCGGTGAGGGCGGCGTCCTCGGCGGCTCTGAGAGCGGCATGAAGGAAGGGGCGGGGGTGGGCCATCTGAAAGGGACTGCGCTGGAAGTGAACAAGGGAGACAATGGTGCGCGTGGCCATGCGCAACTTGTCAAGGTTGATCAAGCTGGAGTGCACAATACTCTTGTTGCCATCGCCAATAAAGAGGACGTCTTTGAGAAAGATGGGTAGAAAGGGGATGAGCCCACGCTCGCCACGCGCCGCCTTTTGCATGCTCAGTCGCAGACGGCGCATGTTGTGCTGCTGGTCGAGCAGTCCGTTGATTTTCTGGCGCACCTTGAGAAGCGACTCGTCGACGCACAGCCAAGCCTCGCTCATGTTGCGAATGGGCCGCATGCGCAACGCAACCGAAATGGCTACGGCCGTAAAAAAGTTGTTGAGCTCAAGACAGCGCGCAGCAGCGGTGAGGAACAGCGTAAGCATGTCGGCACGGGCACGCACGCCACGCGCCTGACACACACAGGTCGCGACCCAGTATGACTCACGATCAAAGCGAGCAATAAACTGGTTGACGGCCGTGTCGCTGGCCGTTGAGGGCATCGGTGAGACGGGGGTGTGTTCGTCGGTCGACAATGGGGGGTTGCTCTCAAAGCCGAACGAGAAGCTGGCAGTGCGGAGCTCGTGCGGTTGGATCACAAATGCCTTCCAGGTGTGCGCAAGGAACTCGCGTGCGGGAATACGCGAGTAGAGCATTGAGTCGTACTCGGTGAGGGCCTCGGCGACACAGACGGGCTTGCGCAAGAGCTCAGCGTGGTGGATCGATTGGGCACGCGACAGAACAGCAGTTTGAAAGGCCGCGGGCGGAGGAACGATGATATCGGGGGAGGGGGGCAAGGCGACACCCACAGCGTGCTCGGGCGGGACCATGGCATTGCTTGATTCGGACGAGGGTGAGACATCGGGAAGGCACGTGGTCGATTGCGACAGGGGCATGTTGTAGCCGCGCGAGGCGGACGCAGCCAGGTGCGCATGCCTAATGTTCTCTTGGACGTGTCGCATGAACTCGATGTGTGCCTTAAAGTAGCCCGCGGCCTTGATCTGGTCGATAAAGCTGAGAAGACGCGCTCGCAACGTCTCGTCTTCTTCAAAGTCGCTCCAGCACAGCGTAATCCACATTTTGAGGGTGACCATCACGTTGGTCTGGATGGGTCTCTTCCAGCGTCGGTAATGCTCAATGTCATCAGGATCCGTCAGCAGCTTGGGTACAATACAGAAGCGCGCCACGAGCATGTCTAGCAGAGTCAGGCTCGACATGAATGCGCGGTGCATCACGACCATGGTGTTGACATATTCGTCGTCGAGGGGCTCCTCGCTTGCCAGTAGTTCCACCAACTTGTCGCGTCGTCCCGCCATAATGGTCACATTCGATACCTTGGGGTGCTTCTGCACAATGAGCACGTCAACGCCTGCGTGTGAGATAACCATGGTCTGCGTTGTGCGTGCCGATACTTGTCCCAGTGACGCAGTGCTGCCGCTCATGGCACGCTGTAGGCGGTGGAAACGTCGCAGCGTACCGGTGCGTTTGTGGCGCGGAGCAGAGATGGTTTCAACTTCGCCCTCATCGTCGTCTTCATCCTCGTCGTCATGCTCGTCGTCGTCGTCGTCGTCGTCATCATCATCGCCCATGTCATCGCCATACTCGGATGATGCGTCTTCTTCGGGCACAATGCAGTCGAGTGCCGAAGGTGTGGGAACGCCACTTCCATTGATGCGACGCAGTTGTGGTGAGAGGGTGGGAGGGGCGGCCGTAGAGCGCGTTGCTGCGGACGACGCAGAGGGCGCACCCGAGCCAACAGCAGGGGTGGACGCAGGTGACGTAGCCGACACGGTCGTCGAATACGAGGACGAGGATGTTGCGGACGAGGTGGACGACATGGGAGGCGCAGTTGTGGACGATGGTGCCGAAACGGGTACAGACACACTCGCTAAAGATGAAACAGAGACACTTGTCGAGGCAACACCAGTTGCGCCTGTGGCACTGGCAAAGGCGGTAGAACTAGAGGTGGTGGTGGGAGCGGTGGCAGTAATGGTGGTGACGTTGGCAATCACTGACGATTTGTTAGACGAGTTGGCGCTGTGCGTGACGGCCTGAAGAGTACGCATGGCCTCGGTTGCCGACGAAGTGCTGTTTGCACGTCCTCGACGACTGATACCGGCGACTTTGCGCACGGCCGTGTTCATTTTGGCGGAAACAGACTGACGTTCGGATGGCATAAAACGGTCGGGAAACGACTCGATATCATTGGTGACGACACGTGCGGTTGTGTTCTGGGCCTTGGGATGGGTAAGCTGGGGAATGGCAAGGGCGGGAGGGAGGTCGGAGACGGAGACGGGGCGTTGGAAGAGTGCCTGACGAACGGAGTCGGGGTGTTTCGCGGTGTGTGCTACCGCTACTTTCTTGGTCGATGACAGAACGTTGCTGTCGCGCGGGTGAGGGGTGTCGCAGTTGCCGGAGACGACGCGACGCACAGGGGTGAGGGACGAGGGATCTTCGGGAGTGTTGGCAATAGGAGAAAGACCCAATGCAATGTCGCCGACGCATTTGGACGAGCCCAGCAGTTGCTTGCTGGCGGAGATGGGTGAGCTCAAGCCCGAATCCGACTCGTGGTTGAGTATGTCCTCTTGGGAAGAGGAGAGACCCGACGAGACGTCGGGCAGGCTGTTGCTAAGAGACGAGCCCATGGACAACGCTGTGTACACATTGGAGGTGGACGCCGGACGAGTGTCGCGCGAGAGAGTGGGCGCGACGCGGTAGGAGTGTGTGGGACGCGAACGACTGAGCAGTTGCAACGCGGTTTTGCTGCCCTTGCGCGCGCGATTCGGATGTACATTTGAAGAGGATGAGGAGGGGTGTGGAGGTGACGAGATGGAGGCGGGCACAAGACCATGGTCAATGTCGTTGTCATCATCGAATTCGTCGCCGCGTGGGACATGTTGAAGGGGACCGCGCAAGGCCGCGGCTGTACCCGTCTCATCTTCGTCTTCGTCTTCAACATGGTCCTTGTGGTTGACGCTGGTGACCGAAGGAGTTGACCAAGCGGTCGCAGTGACACTCACACTCATGCTAGCGCAATTGGACGACGACGAGGTGGGACACGAAAGTGAGCTACCAATGTCAAGGGCAGGCGGAGCGGAGGCGAGACTCGCGAGTGACCCACCGACAATGGTGCTGTTGCTGTTGTCGGGAGTGGAACGACGCCGCGAGACAACCTCCAATTCATCGTCACCATCATCGTTGTCGTCAACATGCATCGTGGTGGTGGTCTCCAAAAAGGACAGAGATGCAGTTGCGTCACTGGCTCTTCTTCTGCCACCGAGTGTGCCACCGAG
The DNA here is from genome assembly GCA_943704425.1 of Ministeria vibrans ATCC 50519. NCBI lineage: Eukaryota > Filasterea > Ministeriida > Ministeriidae > Ministeria > Ministeria vibrans. The sequence goes on from CALSCP010002661.1 coordinate 24,158, forward strand.
TGTGCCGTCGGGTATGCGTGGAAGGAGTTTTGCCGGGCGCGATCTGAAAGTGGGTGGGCTGCTTGGAGGTGACGCAGGCAAGGAGGAAACAGGTGGAGAGAGAGCGTTGCGCGAGAGGACGGCGCGTCTTAGGACGCCGGGCGAGAGTGGAGGTGGGGACTGGGCTGGTGAGGTGCACGTGGAGATGGCGTCCCAGGCGGTCATGCGCGAGTCAACAGACATGTTGAGCGATGGAGATGTTTCCACTTGACGCATCACGGCAGGGGAGGCCGAGAGGGTGCGGGGCAGGGCTGGTTTGGCGCCGATGAACCTGGACATAACGGGCACGGATGGGAGTGACTTGCGACTGCGAGATGAAGGTGACATAGAGCGCCGTGACAGCAAAGAAGAAGAGGATTCTTCGACCGACACGTCGGGGGACGCACTGGTGGGGGGCAGTGAGGAGAAGGAGGAGGAGGAGACCGCGTTGAAGGAATCGCTCGGTATGTTTGGCGACGAGACGGCACCGTCAAGCTTGGACATGAACTTATCCTTGTCTTGCTGATCGAGACTGGGACCGGCCATGCCAAGATGCGACGAAGAAGGGAGGTTAGGCGACGAGCTGCACCCCTCGATGTTGTTGCTCGCCTGTGAGAGGCTGGTTGATTTTTTGCTGACAAAATCGGGTTCAGTGGGACGCGACGAGAGCTGCGGGTCCTGTAGAGAGCACTCATTCTCAAACTGCCGACGCCACGCACGCGAACCGTCGATAGCGCTGAGCCAGGAGACGGCGTCGGACTTGCTTGTGCACGTAAACTGCAGGCTCACGTCGCCAAAGAGAATGTCAAAACGACGCTGCGCGTTGCGGCCCACGGCATTTGAGGCGCCACTGCCCGGCAAGGAGACAATGTCGGCGACGGGAATGGGTGGGAGGAGAAGTTGTCCAGGGAGAAGGTTGTGCGCGGTGGAGGAGGAGGACAAAGAAGAAGGTGTGGCGCTCGATGAAGCACCAGTGTCTTGGCTGAACAAAGCAGCGTCGGTGGGCAGTGAACCTGGCTGTCGTGAGAGGGTAACTACCACATAGTCGACAAAGAGTAGAAGCATTGCGTTCTTGTAGCGAAAGTCGATCGAGTCTGGACTGGTAAGAGAGACGGTACGCGGGCGTGATGTGATTTCACACACGTGCTCTGTGACTTGGTACGGCTGAAGCTCTTCGAGGGCGTCGCTGCCATGCACTCTCAGCTTGAGTTCAGCAAGAACACCGTGGCGTAAAAGAACGGGCGAGTCCCCTAGCAATCTCCGGTTGGGGTCGTCCTGGGGAGGTGAAGAGAAGGTGTGTAAGGGGTGGGAAAGAAGGGTGTGGGTGCCAGCAGCAGAGTGGAGAGGGATAATGATGATTGTTGAAAAGTGGAGAGTCGTGAGAGCAGAAAGACAGGCAGGAGGGGGTGCAAGGCAAGCGGCGAGTGTGATGCATGGATGGGGGCAAAGGGGCTCCGCTTGCGACAGGCCGGGGGTGCGCTCTGTGGCGAGTGAACTCCAGAGACGGCGCCACAAGAGCGGTTAACGCTCGTTTGTCGTGTTTGCCGAGACAGAATCAAAAAATTAAAAAAAGGGCGGCTCAAGCGACAATGCACTCTATCCGTGCGTCACGACAACAGAGGGGCCCATTGGGGCCGGCCCGCATCGTCGTTAGAAGGACGGGGAGTTGCAAAAAAAGAAGGAAAAAAAA